>JASCZW010012305.1:0-28949 GCA_034211315.2 Aedes japonicus
GGGCAACCTGAAGCGTAAGACCTACTCCAACAATTTTGTCGCGAAAATTGAGGATAAATTGAAAAATAAAACGAAAAAAGAACTCAGAGAACGGCGGGGGGGCCTACGATGCACAATTCAGTTCTGCTCGCAGGGATACAAGTTGATGGTTTCGGCGCTACCCCATTACAACGCTGTCAAGGAAATCTTGAAGCAGACGAATGTGCAGTATTTTACGCACGACATCGTGGCCTTCCGGAAAAGAAAACGGAGGAACTGGCCGACGACTTAAAGGCTCAAACCGGTGCAAATAAATAAGATGGGTCGGCATGACATCTCGAGAAGCTATCGGGATCAAGTATACCAGATTCACTTGGAGCAGAACTCGACGTGCATGAAGGACCTCCAGAACATCAGAACCTTCTTCAACATCGTCGTCAAGTGGGACCGCTACCAACCGATGCACCGCGATGTCACTCAGTGCCAGAACTGCCTGATGTTTGGGCATGGCACCAAAAATTGCCACATGGCAAAGCGCTGCGTCGATTGCGGCAAACACCATGGACCCGATGCCTGTTTGCGGATGGAGGATGCTGATCCAGTGTGTGCCAACTGCGGTGCGGCACACGAAGCAACAAGCAGGGAATGCCCGAAGCGGGCCGAATTTATTGAAATTCGCAAAAGTGTTAAGCCAACAAAGAACCAGGCCGTCGACGACGATCTGGTCTGCCTCCAGCCTCACCGAGAATTTTCCCGCTCTCCCAACATGCCAAGTGCCCCAAACCGTCGGCCTTTGGTTCAGCATCGGTTCGCAGCTGGAGCAACCCAACCATCCCAAAGCGATCTTCCAGGACCATCGTACTCTGGTGCAACATCTGGCGCGATCGATGATTCGATGCTTTCAACGGAGGAAGTCGTTCATTATCAAGCGATCCTGCAGAACACGTGCAGAACAAATTCAGACAATGATTGTCCACCTCAAACCTGAGATCAACGTGTTCCTCCCAGATTTCCGTCTGATCAGACTTGATCGAACCAGTTCCGCCGGAGGGGGTATCGCTATCGCCCTGCGTATCAACATCAACTGCCAGATGCTTCCGAGTTTGCAGCTCCAATTCGTCGAAGCCATCGAAGTCAAGGTCGAATCCACCGTCAGCCCTATCACTATCATCGCGGCCTATTGTCCCAAACAAGCAAGCATAAACAACGGGACAGATAGGATCTTACGAAACGACATCATCAAGCTCACTCGGAGGCATGGTCAGTTCATTATCGCCGGTGACCTGAATGTAAGACACGAAACCTGGGGAAACGCACGACGGAACAAGAACGGCTCCATCCTACACAATGACCTGGAAGAGGGGTACTACACCATCCTGGGCCCGGATACTCCCACCCGGTTGAGTAGATCCAAGGTCCACGAAACGATAGACATCTTCCTCACTAACATGGGGAACAACTTCGACCAGCCGATCGTGTACCAAGCACTCAACTCAGACCACTATCCGGTGGTGGCTGAAGTTAGGACCTGTGTCAAGCGGCATTCCGTAACCAGGCAAAACTACCATCACGCTAACTGGGTCCAGTTCCATCATCAAGTCGACGCCCCGAATCAACCGACGACATCGATCGGCAACTGCAGCCGATCGAGCAGGCGATCTCCCAGGCCCGGGAGCACCACATTCCAGGAGTAACACAGGTGAGGAACTCCTTGTCCATTGATAGTCTCACTAAAAATTTGATCCGTCTTCGAAACACCACTCGCAGACAGTATCAACGTAGTTTCCGATGCGCAGGAGGTTTCTGCCGGTGTTCCGCAAGAAAGCATATTAGGTCCATTTCTGTTTAACCTGCTCACCACGGACATACCCCCACTCCCCGAAAACGGATCTCTGTCGCTGTTCGCCGATGATACCGCAGTCGTCCTCAATGGTAGGGTAACAAGAGCACTTACAGCGAAACTGCAGCGAAGCCTGAATGTTCTCACAGACTGGAAGATCTGCATCAATGCAGTGAAGACCCAGGTCATCCTCTTCCCACGCTCAAAATCGCCCAGACTTGATCCGGCTGAGGATGTTAAAATTTGTCTAAACGGCACAACGGTGGAATGGACCAATTCAGCCATCTATCTTGGCGTGACTCTAGATAGCAAGCTGAACTTCAGGAAAAGGTTGATAAGACTGTCACAAAATGTAACGTTCTGTTGAAGCTTATGTACCCCTTGCTAAACAGAAAGTCTACATTGTCTGTTCGCTGATCTCAAGAGAATGCTCGCTGGAAAGAAATTTAGCGCCAATGAAGAAGAATTCGCCAGATCAGGGGCTTATTTTGAAGCTAAAGATGCATCGTACTACAAAAATGGTTGAAAGATCGATATAGTTGCTGTATCGCTGTCGTAGGCATTTTTGAATTTTGTCATAAAAAGTTTTTTTCTCAGTTAGGCCAAAGAATTATCTTCCCCTTCTGTTAGGTGTATGCCAGATCAGTTATCTAGTATAGAATCCATTTTGTATTTGAAATACACCACCCACATTTTTGAGTGGCCCTAAGAACATCCTTACTGTTGGCTTAAAACGGTGCCACAATTTGGTGCCAAAAATAATTCTAATGTGCATCTCTGTACAGAGAATAATCCGGAGAACACAGTTAAATAACTATTCGCTGCCGTCGTCAGTTGAATAAAGCACACCCAACCATTTTATCCAACATCCCAGTGATTTGTCATGCAAGTGTAGAGGATTTCTCGGCTTCCTTGAAAGTGAGCTGCATTCGGGCGAGGCCGGCGCCGATATTGCCTTAGTTTTGGATCACCAGTTTTTACACATTGAGGATGTATGCTAGTCCCAAGCATCATCTGTTGATTCTCTGTGTAGAAACAACTGTTCTGGTGGCAATAACGGAGTAGCAACCTCGGGCGGTCAATCATGCTCATGCTAATGCTCATCTGGAGGAATCACATAAAATATATTAAGATTCTAAAAAAAGCTATCGGATAAGTCACCTCCTTGGGCTCCTGAGCATCAAGCTTCTTTAGAGGAGGACTTATGAACTACGAAAACAGTAGCCTTTTGAAGTTGTCAAAAAACGTTTAAACTTTCAATAAACTTGCAAGCTTCTGGTGAAGTCATTCGATAATCTAAAGCAAATTCTTTGACGGAAAGATTTCAGTTTTCAAACAGAAGGTTGATGGATTGAATTTTAAAGAAAAACCTTTGAAGCTTGTCAGAAATTGACGAAAGCTTCCTAGAATAATGAATTATTTTTTTTTGAGAAAGCTTTTTTTTGATTCGGAAAATTTTCAACGTTAATAATACCGTTAAGATCCTCGAAAAGAATTTAATATAGCTTTTTTTGTTGCTTTATAATGTTTCGCATATTTTTTCAAGGGCTTTTCAAGCTTCTGAGAAAATAATTCAAATTTGCTATTTAAGCTGGATTATTTAAAGTTACCCTACAGGAGCATTTTCATAAGTCTCAAGGAACCATTTCAATTTTCTATTGAACTTAGTTAGCTTTCAATCATCTTTAAGCTTCAAGCTAAAGACCCAAAAACGCATATAGAGGAAAGCTTTTATGCTCTCGAAGAAAAGTTTAAGAACATCAAAGGAATGCTTTGTAAGCGTTTTGAAGAAAATCAAGCTGCTTGAAAAATAATTATCATCACCATTTACAGAAAGCTTCATAGATTTAGGGAGGAATTTTTTAGGCTTTCAACATAATGTTGACCATTCTACAGAAGAGTTCCACAACATCCGGAGGAAGCATTTCTCACTGCTGGATGAGATTTTGCGAACTTTAAAAGAGCTTTTCAAGCTTCTGTTTGAAACTACTGAGCGAAGCTAGCACTTTATGCTGGATTCTGTATAGAATTATCCATTCCTTGATTTTAAAGCGTCTGGTGGAGTTTTACGAAGTTTAGGAGCACAAAACGTATATGAAGTAAAGCGTTTTTGTGATTTCGGAGATAGTTTTAAGAACATTCAGAGGGTACTTATTACGCTTTTGGAAGAAACTCTAGCTTCTAAATAATATATTGAAGCTTTTCCGTATTTCACAAAGCTTCTTAGACTTATTGAGCTAGCTTTTTAAGCTTTTGAGGTTTTTACATAATTTGGAAGGAACTTTTCCAACACGATTAAGATTATTAGGCCTTTAGAAAAGAGTTTAAAGACATCTAAGGCAAGCTACGGGGAAAGGAATATCTAGTTTCTTAAAAAAAAACCCGCATTAATCCACCGATGGTGAGACTGAACCCTTCTTACATTTCATCAGAACTACGAACTCAATTGTGGCCAATGTTGTACTGAATACATATTTTCATCAGATATGCCAGGAAGATCCAAGAATATTCGATATGTCATACATTCAGTTTTAAGAATGAACTATTTGTCAATCCTGGACAGATTGTTTATCGATGCGATTAAAATTTTAAATACCATTATTAATCTTTAATGACCTGTTTATGTTATTTATATAGAAGAGGAAATTACATAAATATTAGAAATTTCATACAATTAGTCCATAGAATGCATTATTAGACAATCCTAAGTATCAATTTCGATTATCGATATGGATTCAAGATGCTTAAAAAGAAAAATCCAGCATCTGCTGCACTTCAAACGTTTCTGCAGGTGTATCGAGCCACTCCAACCCATCTGCTCGTTAGTTAGTCCCTTTCTAAAGTATTGAATGGAAGAAAAATGCGGACAACATTATATCTACTGAAATCTTCAAATGTACTGCAACACCCACCAATAGCAGCCAAGCCTTACCAAGCAAGAATAATTGCAACAGGATCACCGGTACACAGGTACACAGGAACATCACCAGCTGGAAGTGGCAATCCGGAATCATCATCGATTGTGAACGTGCAATACAATGTTCTTATCGATGCACCATCACGACGAAAGCGGCTGATTTGTCCACACATCGATCAACTTCGGACCAATAATTCTGAAAAACAGGAGAAAGCTGAAATTGAGCTGCCGCTTTGTATTCTTTTGGAATGACGTTTGTTTTGACCGGGTTGCCAATTACTTTTTTGCATATAGATCAAAGAAAATAGATCAGCGGTGCAGTATTCCTTAATTTGATCTAAAGTAAGAAGATCTAAATTTTTGAAACGGATCAATTTTAGATCAAAATATCCATCAGGATTGCAGATGCCCTAATAAGTACATATTCGTTGAAAATAGTAAATGGAGACTTTGTGTAATTTTCGAATATACTCGTTGCAGTTCAAAACCAGACCACTCGAGCCAATCGATGCTGCTCTAATTCTATACAGTCGCATAGTGTGGCTAGTCTGCTGTATGATGCTATACAACGCTCCAGATGCGACACAATAGAATGCAAGCGGCATCGATTGGTGTGATTGGTCTTGTTCGGTTTTGCACTGCAACGAGTATATTGTCATCTCACAATTATGTGCTCTCAGGTATTGTTTTGGTCATATCTGATTGAAGGATTATCCAATCATAATGAAATTTTGACCAGTTATTTGGAGATATCATAGCACCAAAACTAAAATCGGTACACAAATAGCTCAGTATGTAATCGGAGACTAGACTGTTTGATTACTATTATAATAGGCCGTCAAGTACTGTTTCGTTCATATCTTCGTAACGAAAAGTCCGAATGAACAAAAATCAATAGCGTTCTATGGGAATGTTGCATTTGCCGTCAACAGAACTGAAATCGGTTCACAAATGGCTGAGAAACCGATGTGACATTATTTGTAACGCACACACACACATACATACACACACACATTCATACACACACATACATACACACAGACATGTGCTCAGTTCGTCGAGCTGAGTCGAATGGTATATGACAGTCGGCCCTGTGGGCCTCGGATAAAAAGTCGAGTTTTCAAGCGATCTTAATACCCTTCTATTGATGTAAGAAGGGTAAAAAGCACTTACGAAAAAAAGCTTTTCAAGCTTCAGGAATTCAAGATTTAAATCCTTCAAGATTTTAACTGAAAGTTTTCATGTTTCCGAAAGAAGGTTCCTGTTTGGATGAAATTTTATCTCTTTAAAACATAATATTGAAGCATTTCTGAATTTGATGGAAGCTTCTTAGACTAATGGAAGAATTTTTGGATGCGTTTGTGGGAGCTTTTTTAAAATTCTTATAGTACTTTTTCAACCGGATTTAGATCACAATGCTACTAGAGAAAAGTTTAAGGACATCTGGAGGAAGCTTTTTTTGCTGTAGAAGGAGATGTTCGCTCATCACCATGAGGCATCAAGAGTTTGTTTTTGGCTAGAATGAAAGATATGAAGAGAAAGTTTTGATAGTTCCACTAGTGTGCGGCAGGCTTGGAAATACAATAGATGTTTTTTTAGGAAAGTTGAGCGAAAAGGGCATGTGTACAGTGGTACTCGAACCAACGACATTTTTGCCTAACATCCCACTGCGGGGTAGGTCGAAGCACGGACTAAGTCCGCCACTTCAACAGGCAAAAATGTCCGGTTGGAAGACGCTCATGTACCACTGTGGCTTGTATAGTTATTGCTGCTAGATAAGGTTTTGTTATTTTTTTCAAGGAGCTTTGTAAGCTCCTCAGAAAAAAAATACAAAGTTTCTGAAGCAGTGTTTCAAACTATGAGCAAGACAGCACTTTCTGCTGGATTCTTTTCGCTATCCTGAAGAAACCTTTTCATAATTCTCAAAGAACCATTTTTAACTTCTAATAAACTTTGGTAACTGTTTGACAAAATTATCCATAGTTGCAACAACTACCGTGAGATTCAAACGTACACTCAAAAAAATCGACATGTTGTTTCCACGTGGAACGCACGTAATTTTCGTCCACTGCCAAAACCAATAATAAACACGTGGAATTCACGTAAGAGCTACATGATTTCCACGTAAATTCACATTCTACGTGAAAATCACATAAATGTTACGTGATTTTTCACGTACAATTCACTGGCACGCATTGTTCACCTGATTTTACTGAAGAAGATTTGGTTACGTGTTCAGGTGGAAGTTACGTGAAGTTTCACTTGAAAACAATGGGACGATGTTTCCAGTCGAAGTCGGTGCACTGAAAATTAATTTTCTTTTATACCACGAAATCGAACAAATCTATTCGTTGTTATCTGCAACGACACTGATTTGTACTTTCTAAGAAGCTTCCTTCGTATTTTATGCCACACGCGCAACTGTCACCAGCACTAAGCATTTGTTGGCACAAAAAGAACATTCGTTCATTCTACGAAACACGACTGACAAATCTACTTTACCGGCTCAAAATATTTAAAAAAAAAATGAAAAAAAGCGCAACCCGAGAAGTTGTTCAGCGTTTTATTTTTTTATGTTTCTGACATGGGGTACGATCCTATATTTTAAGGAAGAGCTGTTAGTGAGTCCGTGGTTGATCTCACTAAACCATGTTGACTTGATTATTGTACATGAGGTTCTAACTCTCGACAGCGCTTTCATTTCTATTTTGGGATAAATTAATGCTTCCCATCAACCCAGCAGGAACACGAACATTTATGAGTACGACCGAAGAGAAGCAGCGATTGGCTGTTCTTCACGAAATTCGTTTTGTACATTGTACAAAAAAGGTGTAATGATAGCATTTTGTTAGATGACAAGCAATATGAATGTTTCATACAATTTACGAGACATTTGTTCTATGTACAAAATCCATGTTTACGAAGCGAGTGAAAGCTAATTTACGAAAATAAATTTTCAGTGTGGGATTTTTGTGAGGTGAAAAAAAAATCTGTAGGTTTCGGCTCGTGTGCATATGCATATGAAACAGTGTAAGGCTGAAAGCCATCTTGATACAGGATTTTTTTTTAAATTATCCATAGTAATGAGTAACAAGCTTGCAAAAGCGGGAAAAGCGAAATAGATTGGAAGGAGAAATATCACAACATAACGAATATCCTAATATTGAGCGTACAGTTGGGATTTTAGAACCTATTTGATTGAAATATTCCAAAATATTGTCATTTGAGATGAACGCAAAATTTTCGTGATTTGAATAGTGGCTACCCAAAGAAGGAACACTTTAAGTTGTCTCCCAGAGAAGTTTTCCTTCGATCAGCATTGAAGTGGAGATGCTAGAAATCCTTCATATTGATTTTGTCAGCATTAAAACCAAAGGTAAGTCGCTTAAAGCAGTGTGCCAGCCACACTAGACAAATATGTTTCCTAACAGCGGCACTTCGATTTTCAATGTGTGGCACACTGAGGCACACTTTTGACAGTTGAGCTTATATAAATATGAAACCAGCAACCTTGCCAAGACGCATTACCTTGTTGCCAGGCTCAGCAGAAAATAACAATTTGGGCTGTTAACACATCGGCACCTTCGGCACATTCCCAGAACATTGCAACGCTTATAAACACACTCAAAATAAATAGCACAGGAAAAAAGTGTGCTGTGCGATCCACCCCTTGATTAAAACTGTGTTTCAATTTAACTTAATTTAACTTGCTGGAAAAATGGAACAAACCGTGAACTTTCCGAATACTCTCACTCCTCGTCCCCAGTTTCCGGGGATTCCGTTCGAGTGAAATTCAAGCAGGCGGCATCATGCCTACTTCGATTGAATAGATTCCCCCTCACAACCAACTTCACGGCGCACTGAAATGCGTGAGCTAAAAATGGAAGAAAATCGATCTCGAGTCGGGGCATGCCGTTTGCAGTGCATGCACACCCTCGTGACTCCTACGAGTTTTCTTACCGCCCCTTCCGATGAAGTTGTACAGAAGCGAGGCAGACTGAGCGCCTGAGGTGGCGTGCTGCGTAGCATTCCAATCGCTTCCTATTCATCCGATTTATAAAAATAGAAACGAAGAAAAACATTGTGCATTCGAAAAGTGAGTTCTAATTCTTGGAATCTTTTGCCTGCGTTTTGATTTGGTTTGCACCGGTATACCAATGCGGTTGTCATGACCCGTTAATTAAAATTCCCATGGCATAAATCAAAACAAAGCGGCGGCTCAAGGTCTCTCTCTCCGTGTACGCGATGACATTTTGAATGATACCTTTTTCGGCCGGCACACAAACACCCGCGGACGAAAGTGACTTCCAAATTGGGAGTTTTCACTTTCCGAACACCGCCGAATGCGATCGAAAAAAAAATATCCGCAGCTTCCTGGAAGGATCGCCAGCAACCGCCTCAAAACGGATAGAAAGTCCACGTCAAAAAGAAGAAACTGCTGCAGTTTGTTTTTCCCAACAACGCAAAAAATTCAACGGCATTCGTTGGATGTTGATGATGACGATGATGATGGTGGTGGTGGTGGTGGTCACGATGGTGACGTAAGGAGAGCAAAACATTATCGAAGTAGACCAAGCCGAAAGGCACGATGGCTATGACACAATACAGGTATACCTCGATTATATGTACATTTTCGATTTTGAAATGTACATAAAATCGAATTGTACATAAAATCGAAGCAATATATTTTTTTTATTATTTCGATAAAAAATGTATAGAATATACAAGTTTTAGTTAAAGTTTTTATTTACTACTCGGAAAATACAGCAGAAAAAATGGTTAAACTCATGGGTTCTGTTTTTTATTCTATTACAAATCACAAACATTTATTCTAGATTTTTTTAAGTTTTTCAATCCCTTTCACAAATTATGTGTAGGAATGTGAGGAGTGGGAATGGTCTAATAAATCTTCCGCTTCATGCAAGAGAAATCGAATTTGTATGGGAAAATTTGATAAGGGAAGGAAAGAGGGATTGGAATTAGCCGAAAAAAAATCTTTCATAATTTGACGATTCCATTAAAGTTAATGTTCTTTTAACGTTTTCGATCTCATCGGATTACCTTTTTTTAGTCTCATCCAGTATTCATCAAACCTTTTAGATTTTTTTTTTTCATTTCGTCGTACAGTAAGAAGAAGTATTACAAAGTTTCAGAAGACATAATTTTGAGTTCATTTGATTTTTATTTGGAATTTTCATTTACATACATTTTTATCACTTCTGAATCTCTTAAAAATCAAACATATTGTTTATTACAAATGAAAACATTCGGATATTCAAAGGCAATTTTCTCAAGATGATTTTCCATTCACTATCTTCGCGAAGATTTTTGCCCTCATGCCACGCAACGAAAACTGCGAATTGAGAGGCCAACCGTTCTCTTCTGCATACCGGATCATTACATCAGCGGATTTCAGTGCCGATTCGTCCGAGACTAGCTGAAAGTCATCTTCCGCATTAGCAGAATCCAAAATGTTCATGCTGTCGTCATCTGGTAGGCTGCAATCCATGATGTTGTACGTCGATTCGTCGTCAGCTGTAGGGTTGAGTACTTTTTCAACAATTTCTGAATCTTTGAGGACTTCAAACTCAGCATTTTATCATCGATAACGTTTGACGCAGTGATTGTAGCGGATATTTCCAGAAGTCGCTCCTTAATCATAAAGAGAGGCACCTCATATTCGTCTTCTACTTCCTCCGGGTTGTACAGCAAATTCCAAGATTTTCTAATAGAAGCTTGAGAAACCAGATCCCACGATTGCGCAACCCAAAAGATGGCATCCTTAACATTTATTTTCTTCACGTTGTCATGAAATTCTCCAGGTCGTCCAAGAATCTCCTGCATCATGATTTGTCTGTACCGTGATTTGACCATTTGGATCACATTCTGATCCATCGGTTGAAGCACCGCTGTTGTGTTTGGCGGTAAAAAGACTGCCCAAATAGCGCCGTCTTCCGTTTTGAGCTCATCTGCATTGAAATGTGCAGAGCAATTGTCCAAGACCAAAACTGCTCGCATAGGTAAACCGTTTTCCGCCAAATACTTTCTGACTTTCGGTACAAAATGCTCAAAAACCAGATTTTGAACAGTACGCGGGTCATCCATGCATTTTTGGATGCGGCATAGAAAACTGGAAGCTCTTTTAAATTTTTCAACGCACGAGGGTTAAGATATTTCCCGATAACCATCAGCGGCAACTTCAAAGAACCGTCCATGTTCGCACACGGCATAAACGTCAGACGTTCTTTGTTCACCTTCTTTCCAGGTGCGGTTATCGAGTCCTTGTCAACGTATGTATTTGTGGGCGTGCTTTTGAAGAAAAGACCGCTTTCGTCAGCGTTGAAGATCTGACTTGGCAGCAAATCATTATAACGCATTTCCGCCGCAAACTTTTGAACAAACTGGTCAACGATGGCAATGTTGCTTGATAATTTCTCTCCCGTAATTTTCAAAAGACGAATTTCATGTCTTTTGATAAATTTGGCGATATATCCCCGACTTCCAAACTTGCCTTCACCCACCAACTCGTTGAAAAACTTCACTGCTTGAACTTGCAGCATTTCTTGGCTTAACGGAATGTGTTGTTGCCTTTTTGCAAAAACCAGAGGTAAAGCGCCTCATCCACTTTCGGGTAGCGAGCGGATTTGAAAGACTTACGATGAGCTGCAAATGATAAACATGAGTGCGCTTTTCTATGAATAGAATCTCCAATTTGCTTACCAATGTTTCCTTGAATATTTGCAATGTTGTTCAGTATCTTTGATTTGGATCGCTGAATGTTGTAAATAGTAGATCGTGCTTTGATGTGGTACTTTTCCATAACATCTTGAACTGTTAGTCCATTTTCCAAATCATGGATAATCTTCACTTTAGCTGTGAGAAGAATACCCGATCGTTGCTTTTTAACTTTTGGAATTTGAACAGAAGCCATTTTAGAGATTACAGCCTGCACAAATCCGGGTTCAAATAGAAGTGATGATACAACTTCCTCACGATCAAAAATGTCAAAAAATACACGGTAATCAGATACTAATGGGATGCATGTTCAACATAACCTAGATTTAATCTGACCGTTGAACTAGAAAACATTGTTTTAAGATCAAAATGATGGAAAAAGTGTAGATGAGTAAAGATGAGTGAGTATTGATTGAGTACCAGTGATGTTGAAAAACCGAAATCTCAAATCTCACTCATGATTTTTATCAAGTGCGATTCTTTTCTCTACGAAATCATAAGCATAACAATCATGCCCGATTTTTTATTCCGTTTTACTCATTGATTGTTCCTCGGTGCTTACATTGCATAAATGGGGTGTTTTCTTATTTTTCTGGTAGAGAAGTAATAAATCACGCCTTCAAAAATAAGAAACACCACCAAAGCAAAACTTTGACCAATTTGGGAGATATCATCGTTTAGCTCATTTGAGACGAATAATGAAAGTTCGGCTGAGAATCTCAAGCGCGATTTTTGTCTGTATAATCGAAGGCGATTTCGCTCACGTTGAATGACTCAAAGAGTTGCATTTTGAGATGATTTCAACATTACTCTTGAGTACAGTATTTAAAAATCACTTGAATTGCCTCGTTATTTATATTAGGGAACATTCATTGATCACGCCATTAATCGAAAAAGCACCGTGTTTATAAACACAACTACCCTCCTCCTTTTTCGTCAAGCATTTTGTTTAGAATCCTCTAAATTAATCTATATGTCGTCACACTTTTTAAAACGAGCATTTCAAATATTATCAATGGATATAACCTAATTGAAAAATTATAGGCAGAGGGTTAAATCACTACTTCTTCATCCCCAGGATTTTTTGTATCATGTAGGGTTTGGATTTAATCGATCAGACTGTCTGATACCCACGATGAATTTGTCGAACAAAGTACTAGCGCCAGCACTGTATATTTTGGAAAACCTGAGGAAGTGAGTTTTGAGTGCCCGCAATTGAAAAAGTCTCCTTTCCAAGGGAACAAACAATTTAGATAATACGAAAACTGTCCTTGAATAAAAAATGAAACATGTGAAAAACCATGTACATAAAATCGAGGTAAAATGTCCATAAAATCGAAGTACATAAAATCGAGGGTACATACAATCGAGGGTTCATAAAATCGAGGTATACCTGTATTTGCTCCTAATATGATTATGAATATTTTATTCAGTAGCCCCTTCCCATTGTCATAAAATTTGGATGGGAAAACGATCATTTTCGCAACAAATTAAGAATCATCGTTTGTGTGGCTATTCTATAGATCCATCAAATTCTGCCGGAAGATGGGAAAAATTGAAAAGGACTCGCTATGATGTTGCCAAATTATCGCCCTATTCTTTGCCGTGTGGGGGAAACCGGTAGGATTATCTGTTATATTGTTTACAAGCTGTTTTATGACTCGGTTCAGAAGGACTCTTCCGGATTTCCTCACGCTGTAGTGGACCGGCAGGTTTCCCAACGAAAACGACGGCGAATGCTGATATGATAATGATGAATATTGCATGCCTAAATTTCGCACCCTTGAATGAACCATTGCTAAAAAAAGGGAAGTGCAAGAGTTTTTAATCGATTTCAAGGTCTTAGGCATATATCAAAATTTGCAACAATATAGACAAACCGTTCCCGTACAGGACCAGACTAGAAAGGTCCTGGGAAGATGAAGTTCAAAATTGGCGTTCGCACGGTGTGCAAACCTGTTTAGCTACATTGCAACCCAAATCCGTTTCCATTCAGCAACGCTAACGGGGCAGGACAGTTCTGGGACAGCAAACCTGTTTCGCACTGAAAAGGACCATGCAAGCGATTTGCTGCCCTTTATTTTACCGCACAATGTTTTGCTAAGGACTGTAGTAGAAAATACCGGTTGAAATTCCGATAGGTCTAATCGTTTAATAGTGAGTTTCGGAATTGATTCCCAGGGTGTGTGTCTCTGCGTATGAGCCCACCCCTTCCGTTCTTGGCCCTTTATACAACGATATTGTGAACTCAGATCGATGGCTTAATTTGATCTTGCTATTAAATGGAGTTGCAGCCAAGCCAAGCGTTTGAAGGGATGGTCGCTACCATACAATTTCGAATTAATTCCCCGTCCTAAAAACTACACTGTAACTTTTTGTAACACTGAATTTGAACGCATTCAAGTGATCATAACTCAAGAATTAAACAACAAACACGAGTTGATCAAAACGATACAAAGAAGTATTTATTCAGCTTTCAAACAATGCACAGTGGGAAAAAAATGACACGAAACGCAGAAAGAATTCTATATCTCTGCTCGGAGTGGAACGATTTCTTTAAATGATACCTTTACTTGAAAAAAATTTCTAAGGAATCGGATGAACGTAGTATCATTAGCCGCACGGAACTGCCTGGGGAGCAAATGAGCTAATTTTACCCTATTATTTGCTTGTTGCATCAGACATTTCTTTGCTCGATGTAACTCAAGATCAACAAAATGGTGTTATTCCTATGTAAAATTTTCAGGAAAATCGATTGAATAAGGTTTCGTTTAACGCATGGCTCTGTGAATGAAGATATGGCTGATTTTACCCTGATTCCCCTTATATTGTTGTGTTTTTCAGAAATGTCTTTGCTCCGATGTGGTTAAAGAACAATAAAATATAGCTAGTCCCATGTGAAATTTCCTGAAAAATCGAATAGAGTTAAGTTTTGTTCACCGCACGGCTCTGTGAATGAAGATATCGCTGGTTTACCCTGATTCCCTGATTCATGATTTTCACAATTTTTTTGCTCGGTGTGACTCAAGATCAATAAAATAGGGCTACCCCATAACGAAAAACAATTTGCTATATAATCAAAACTGTATTTCGAATGTAAGATATATTATCACATTTTGTGTTATTTTTATCGAATTGTTTAATCTCGTTTTCACCGTACAACCTCTACATTAATACATATTGTTAGTGTATGCCTTAACTCTGTCATTGAAAGGTTTATTGTCTGCACTCGGTGTGGATTATATACCAACTTTTTTGGCACAGAGTACAACAAAATTTTTGTTCGTGAAAATTGCCATTTTTGATGGTAACCTAAACTTAACCTTATTCAGCATATTGTTATTTGGGCTGTACCATCTGACATATTGATATAAAACTTTATAGAAGATTGTTAGTTTGCGGATTTGTCAACTATAAGGGTAAATATCCTAGCAATAGAAACGGTAGCAATACGTAATAAAAAAAAAAAAAAAAAAAAAAAAAAAAATGTTGTACTTCGTTCCGGACATTGCTGATCTATAGTCGTTAGATTAGCTTTATAACCTATCAAACGTGACGATATGCAATCAAACACATTCAGCGAATTTTCTGTAAGGTATCAGGTAAAAACTGAGCTTGAGTTCAGGACTGATATCTAGTAGTAATCATAGGCCTTTTTGAGCTATAAAAGCAACGATAAATATTAAAACATATACAATGAATATCCTGAAATGTCAACGAACCATCATAGGATATTGTTAGATTCAGGTAATTTAAACTGTCTTTCAAAACTTAAGGTCTACCATTGTAACAGCAGCTCTATGGACTACCAAGATTATCTCATAATGTCTGTTGGTTTTCAGGACAGTCATTGAATATGTTTGACTGTATATCATAACATTGTATAGTGGACAGCTAGGACGACCTAGTTGAACTCAAAAAAAAATATGTCGTTCTTTATCAATCATTTCTATACTATAGTAGAGACACCATACACTGACGGAACTTTCCAACACATTCTCTTCATATCTTTCATTCTAGTAAACATAACTTTCCATTCTTGGTGCCTCATGGTGATGAACAGTCCTCTTCTATATCTACATCAATTATTTCTATGCTTTGAGCACCAATCAGAATACTCCAAATGGCTTGTATAATACCGCTTGGAAAAAATAAGGCCTGCAATGGTTATATTAAAGAATATTGGCTGCACAATCTAAATGGCTAAGTAGCATACATTTCTAGTACTTTGATCAATTAATGATGGAACTTAATTCATTGCCAACAACAAATAATGACAACTGTAACAACACCGAATATTCATCATTTCTCCAATAATTGCTGAAGTAACTCGACATGCACTAAACAAAGGAAACGGGATATACTACAATAGATCAAATTACTGGGCGCAGTGGTTTATGTCCCGAACAGAGGAAAAAAAAGGTAAACCCATGAAAAATCGGCAATTTTTGTCCGTTTTTTATGCAAACGTTATTCGAATAAATGTTCTGAATAGCTCGTGCAAGTGCAACTGCAAATTTCTTTTCAATATTATGCACCTCATTTGACCGTGCAAAAACCTATAAATTTACATTATAATTCGCGTATAAGACGTGTTTTATAAACTGTTGACAAAATTGTATCAAAATCCGCTTTTGTTAGGAATATGTTGTGGTATGAAATACAATTTTATGCAATATGTTACATCACTGAAATAAAAATTAGCCTCAAGCCCACCACCTACTGAACGATTACCTCGAGGTAGATATACCATATGGTTCAACCATGTTTCCAAGGGTTAACTCACTTCACCTTTCTCGATTAGCACCGATTTCCTTACAGCCAACAACTTCAACCAACCAAGCTCCTAAGATAAGTAAAAGCAGGAAAAATGTCGTTTGAGGCTCATTGCCATGCCGACGGTTGACGGCAACATCGATGACGGCGGGCGCGACCAGGTCAGCTGGGCCAAGACATTGTTTCTATGTTCTGCTTTATTCGACTAGCACTTCTCTTCCGAATAGGGAACACCAGTAAAGCTCCTCTGAGGTGTCTGTAAGTTGGGCTTTAGGTGGCGGGTAAGAACCATGAGGTCCGTTCGGAGTTGCTTGGATTGGATTTAATTAAACGAACATCATCGGGAGGCTCTGGCCTTTGCCAGTGTCCGCTGAGTGGGAGGCAAGCCTCCCAGAACTGACACTAATGGCGTGAGCTAGCGACTAGCGAGGGAAACGTTGACAATTTCTAGCAGAATTCCACTCGTTCTGTCCGGAGTTCTGCCAGAGTAGTTGGAAATCGTGATTCAATTTCAATTTGGATTTAAATTGTATGCTGTCATTAGGAACTACACGCACGTATCGGGGGGCTTAGGTAAATTCCCGACAGCCGCTTCGGTTTCCGATCCTACCCGAGCCTCCATCAAGGGAAGGCGGAAAGGACAACGACGAGAGAATGCGTTTGGGATGTCGTCAGCCGAATGCAAAAACGGATGCCAGAGTACGCTATCAAATCGTATTAAAAGCGTTAAAAAAGTTTGATTTGGTCTGCCGGCAAACCGTTGGGCTTAATTTGATGTGGGGCCTGTCGGTAATAATAATTAGTGATTTTCTCGTCAGGGGTTGCTTTGATGGGGCCATGCATAATCTAATGGTGGAGTTTGTTGTTTGTTTAAGCCTGTCGGTATCAAACCAGCTGATTTTAAATTTCACAAAACCGAACCTTGTTCTTCAGAGGACAATGGACACCTCTCCAGAACGCTTTTCACACAGAAATTTTCGCGAGTCAAATGCAATAAGAGTAAATATTTGCATGTTGTTTATTTTTCGGGGAAAACCCCCACAACCAAAGCTGTAAATGATCAAAACAAAACCCGAAGAGGCAACCGTTGGGTGGGAAAATTTCAACTGCATCAAACAGTCGATTATTCAGCAATCATAATAATGTCAACCCATTCGTTGGTGAAATTTAAAGGCAAAACAGTTTCCACGAGGTTGCTTTTCACACTCTACGGAACGGGCTACATTCCACCCTATGAGCAATTAAAAATGATGATCAAAAATTACTCTACGCATTCGGGCTGTAAACGTTTCTCTCTGGTCTGGCCCGTCGAAACTTGGTCTGATACTTTCTGGATCGTCGTTTATGAGTATGCCGAGCCAATTGATATGTGCGGTATGTGACAACAAACCGATCATCGTCGAATTTCCAACTGCCAATGATGAAAGAGATGCATGAATGAAGGCTGCAACATCTTTGCCGACAGAATCCCATTGCTTCGGCGTTGGCTCACATGAAACATATTCGATAGGTACAGGCGATTCGTCCACCTTCGAAGCTTTATAAAACCAGCAGCGTGACGAATCTGGTGCAGCATCATTTCGCTCATGGTACATTCTTTGAATCTTAACTCGTTCAGCTGGCAGCATCAAACTTATGGAGGTAACATTTGTTTGTGACTAAAAGTACAAAGTGGTCAATTTACCCTGTATTGTTTCATTTACAGGCGTTCGTGGTGCTTTGCATGATTCTGGCCAGTGGTGTCTTCAGTATCCGCGAAAAGTCCCACAGGAAGAACAAAAAATGTACGAGTCAAGAATCCGAAGATGTGAAAAGTTTTTCAAAGCAATGACTATCGGTCGGGCGAAGGGACACCCGTTTTATGTTCCCAATGGACTTCGAGGATCACACAGCGAAGAGGCTGCCACCGAACTAGGAGCAAGAAGCGTGTTCAGGTTCAGTAAAATTTTCGGCTCTCGTCAAAAAGATCTCCAAAGAAGGAAAACGAGGCCTTCGGGTGGAAAAGTGTTGAGCAGGATTCGCCAGATTTCGAAGATCAGGATAGTTATCAGGAAAGTGATTTCCAGTCATCCGTTAAGGCAATAGCGTTCCTATGTTCCATTGAGATCGAGGAACAGGAGGCACCTCCAAGCAAAGTGCAGTTTCAATCATCAGGTAGAGGGCAGTTTCAATCCTCCAGCAAAGGGACAATTCCAGGCAGGTCCAAGCAAGATCCAATTCCAAGCCCCAAGTAAAGTTCAAATCCAGCTCCAAGTGAGGTGCAATTCCCGGCCCCCAAGTAAGGTCTCGTTCCCGGCTCCAAAGCAAACTGCAATTTCAGGCTGCGGGCAGTTGCAATTCCAACCTCCGAGGCTACGAAAGCGAGAAACGCGGCTCCAGCCACAGAGGTACCATTTTTCAGCTCCAGAAGGAGTCAGCTGAAGGGTAGAGATACACAATTCTCCGTCACCAGTGCAGATTCAATTCGGGTTCTCGAAGAGTCAAAGATCCAGCTCCAGCGAAGGCACCAGCCGTGGAAGAGAAGCATGCCCCGGCTCCGGCCAGTGTGTCGTACAAAAGTGAGAGTGAGAATCCGCTCCTACTGAAGTGAGGGGCTACCATATCCGGTGGAGGGTTGAAAAAGGGTTGTAGTGGAGAAACAAGTGCCGTATGTAGTGGAAAAGCAGGTCCCATTTAGAGTTGACCGACCGGTGCCATATCAATAAAAATCAAAGTTCCAGTGATACAAAAAGAGTACATAGAAGTGCCAAAGCCGTACGCAGTTCGTGGAGAAGCGCGTTCCAGTGTACATCTCCAGAAGGTGTACGTCGACAGAGCCGGTGCCAGTGACCATCTACATTAAGAAGAAGAGTTGGTGATTCGTGATAGGATACGATAGCATTTAGATTCGAATTATACGTTTAATATTGTTAGAATGATTGTTTGTGTGTATGGGATGATTGGCATTCTGAAAATTTAGTCGAACAATATCACAGTAATCCTGAACCAAATTTGAATGGCTTAAGCAGCTAGGGATCTTTAGCAGAAGATCGTTCTCAACGAGAAAAGATTGAATGCTCTAAGATCGTATAAATCTAGTCCACATTAAATTTTGGACACTAATGTAATGTCAACAAATAATTCTAGACATAATTCAACCAAACCAACTGTTTACAGCAGGACAATCAAGTAATACTTACAGTAAAAAAGTTTATTGAGATTTCAATCCGTCTTTCTGTAAAATTATCGAACTCTCTGTGGCACACCCGTCATCAGATTCTGTACGTTATTCTCAGATACACTATCTCTTGAAATCATCGATAACATATGCTTTCTTCTTAGTTTCCAAGAGTTTCCGCTTAACTAGAGGCCAGTATTTTTCTGTCGGGCGAAATTCTGGACTGTTAGGCGGATTGACTATTTTTGGCACGTACTTGACCTCTTGTGCCTTAAATGACCATCCCAAGACGGATTTTGCTTAGTGACAAAAGACCAAAAGAGGTTAAAAAAAAAGCTGGAGAGTCGTGACTTCTAATAAACGGTAGCAACCACTTTCGTAGACATTCTTTCTCGTACACGTTCATGCTGATAGAGACAAAACTTTAGGATTTTTGACCACGACCAAATATGGCCTGCCAAACGAAACCAAACCAATTCTTGGTAATGGCATTTTTGTTTTGCATTGCGGTATAAAAAACCAGACTCGGAAGCTGTTGCATGTCTTCAAGAACAAAAAAGCCTATCCACGTTAAATTTCGGTCACCAAAATAATAACAGCAAAAAACAATTTGATTCCAGGTTCCATACGGTATACTCTTCTCTTGAAATCATCGACCATATTTACTTTCTTCTTAGTTTCGAAGAGTTCCCGCTTAATCAGAGCCCAGCATTTTTCTGTTAGGTGAAGTTCTAGACTGTTAGGCGGATTGACTATTTTTAGCACGTATTTGACCGCTTGTACCTTACACTATTCCAGGACGGATTTCGCATAGTGACAAGAGGCCCAATCAGGCCAAAAGGTGATAACAAGAGAGTTACCTGTCTTCTCTGGTGAACCGCAGGACTGGCCACTGTTCTTCAGCTCTTTTCGCAACTCTACTGAAGCGTGCGGTTATAATGATGCAGTGAATCTGGCGAGGCTTCAACGGTGCCTTCGAGGACACGCCTTGAAAAGTGTTCGTAGCCGTATGCTGATTCCAGAGTCGGTTGCCCATGTGATGGCTACACTGGAAAGACTCTACGAAAGACCCGAAGTGATCATCTATTCGCTTTTAAAGCGGATGCGTGAAATTCCTTCCCCCAGAGGCGATGATCTTAAAACCCTCATCAAATTTGGAATGGGAGTAGAAAAATTAGTTGAGCACATGGTTCTGGCGAATCAGCGATAACACACCAATAACCCAATGCTTTTGCAGGAGACGGTGGATTGGCTTCCACCAAATCTGAAGTTGCAGTGGGCGTCCTTCAAACATAGCTACCAGCTAGTTGACTGAGAGACGTTTAGTAACTTTATGGCGGAGCTGGTAGCGAAGTGACGCTGTATGTAGATCAAGGGCAGCAGACTTCAGCTGGATCGGAGAAATTCAAAAGAGAAAAACCTGCAAAGGAGAAGTTGTTTGTTTATAAACAAAATCCGTCAAAAACCGGATCGGAAGCAAGTAGGCCTCAGCAAAATGAATCCTTAAGTAAAACTGCCAAACCCTGCTCAAACTGTAACCGGACAGACCACCATAATGCTGATTGTCTAGACTTCAATGAAGCTGAACATGGACGAACGGTGGAATAATGGGGAAAAAAAGAGTTATGTCGAATCTGCCTAATTCCTCATCGATCGTGGCCGTGCCGCTCCAAGCAAGAATGTGGAATTGGGGTCTGCCGTATGCGCCATCATCCCTTGTTGCACTCGAGAAAAATTGAGACGAGATCATCATGAAGTCTTCGGCATTACTTCGGTATTTCCTGTAACGCTCTATGGGAACGGGAAAAGTATAGAAGTTTACGCTTTCCTTGACGAAAGAGCTTCAGTGACTATGTTGGAAGCTGAAGTTGCGAGCCTGCTCGGAGTAGTAGGACCTAGGGAGTTTTTGTGTATCTGTAGGACGGGAGAAGTGACAATGATCGATAACGAATCACGGCGGATTGATGTCATGATCGCCGGAAGGGGCGGGAAGAAACAGTTCCCATAGAAGGCGGGAACGGTGGGACATCTGAAACTGCCTAGTCAAACCGTGGACTGCGAGGAACTATTGGAAAATCATCCGTATTTTAAGAAGATATCACTGAGCAGTTACGCCCAAGTCACTCCTAGGCTGATCATTGGTGTAGACAACGC
This sequence comes from Aedes japonicus, assembly GCA_034211315.2. Lineage (NCBI taxonomy): Eukaryota > Metazoa > Arthropoda > Insecta > Diptera > Culicidae > Aedes > Aedes japonicus. The sequence goes on from JASCZW010012305.1 coordinate 21,559, forward strand.
TAGACTGATCAGTGCACTCAAGAGTCGAGAAAGCGGAAACTGGAGAGTTGATTGCAGCTAAAACACGACTAGGGTGGTGCATATACGGACGGTACGAGACTAGCTGTAGATCCGTAGAATATGTGAACGATTATGTGGAGCAAGGTAAAAATGAAAAGGAGCTTCACGACCTATTTTGACAGTTTTTGGCGATCGAGGACGCGAGCATCAAGCATAGTCCTCAATCGGCGGAAGATAAACGACCGCTGAGGATCTTTCAAGAGACCACTCGAAGAGTAGATGGAAGAATGGAGACTGGGTTGTTGTGGCGATATGACGAGCCCTATCTACCAAACAGCTATCCTATGGCGCAGAATGGACGCCTTAGAGCGGAGGTTGTCAAAGGATTTCTATCTTGATGAAAAGGTGAGGGAACTGATTGCGGAATATCTCGAGAAAGGGTACGCTCACCGAATAACAGCGGAGGAACTGTAGAATACGGAGCCTGGTCGTGTGTGGTACCTATCACTTGGGGTAGTGAGAGAGCAGAAAACTTAAAAAAAAAGTCAATGAATTTAGAAACAAAAATCGAAAGAGTGCTTGGCATGGTGTGGAAACCGTCGGAGGACGTCTTCACTTTCGATAATAGCTTGAAGGAGGAAGTACAACATATCGTAGAAAACCAGAAACTACCCACCAAACGTCAAGTTCTATGAACGGTGATGTCATTGTTCGATCCTTTAGGTTTAGTGGCGCATTTCTCAGTGCATGGAAAGATAATCATGCAGCGAATTTGGAGATGGATTGGATTGGAATGATCTAATCGGTTGTGAAATATTGGAAGACTGGCACAAGTGGAGCCGACAACTATCGAAAATCAACGAAGTTCGCGTCCCAAGATGCTACTTTTCCTGTTCTGAAGTCATTCAGAAAGACTCGCAAGTACACGTCTTTGTAGACACGACGTATACGCTTGCGTTGCGTATCTCCGCAGCCGACTCTTGGACAGTATCTGCAAGGCGTTGACAATTACAGTGGCTGCTAGGTATTTCTGGTCCGACTCTTCGACCATCCTCGCATGACTGAGATCCGAAACGCGACGATATTATCAGTTCGTTGGCTTCCGAGTGGGAGAGATATTGTCCACAACTACCGTGGACGAGTGGCGAAGGGTCCCATCCAAGGTCAATATAGCAGACCAAGCAACAACATGGGGAGACGACCGTAGTTTCAATCCAGGCGCCTGTTGATACGCCGGGCCGATCTTCCTTAGGGAATCAGATGAAACCTGGCAGACAGGGACAAGAAAGGTATTCACTACGGAAGAAGATCTTCGAGCAGTTTTCCTTACCGGACCGTAGCCGGTAATAAACGTGGAAAGGTTCTCCAGATGGTCGAGGCTTCACCGTGCTGCAGGATATTTTAACAGAGCAGTTGCAAGATTCCAGGGACATAAGACGAAGGGTCCGTTGACGCAAGAAGAGCTGAAGAAGGCAGAAGCCTTGATTTGGCGGCAGGCGCAGATGCAGGAGTACGCGGACGAGTATGCAACGCTTGCCTTCAACAAAGAACATCCCGAAGTAGAACCGAAGTAGATCGATAGATCGTGCGCACCATACAGAATGTCCCCGATACTAGATGATGATGGTGTCCTTAGGATGAATAGCCGTATAACAGCAGCACCGATGTTGACGATGCGTGCGAAGTACCCTACCTTTATTCCCAAGGATCATTGGGTAACCAAGTTGCTCGTGTTAAGTTACCACATACGCTTTCTGCATGGAAACCACGAAACAGTCGTAAACGAGATCAGACGGCGGTTGTGGAGCTACGCGTGCTGGTCACGAAAATCTCCAAGCAATGTCAGGTCTGTCGAATTAGGAAAACAGCACCATAAACTCCGATTATGGCACCATTGCCTGAGTTTTGGTTGACCGCCTACATACGGCCGTTTACACACACTGGAGTAGATTATTTCGGGCCTATTTTCGTGAAGCACGATCGCAGCTTGGTCAAGCGATGGATCGCACTGTTCACGTGCCTGTCGCTCAGAGCAGTGCACCTGGAAATCGTACACAGCCTGTCAACCCAGTCGTGCGTAATGGCCATTAGAAGGTTCATTGTGCCCAGAGGCTCGCCTGAAACGTTTTGCTCCAACAACGGAAGCAACTTTATTGTGGCAAATAACTTGCTGAAAGAGCAACTCCGAGCAGTCTATGAACACTGCGCAGTAACTTTTACGAATTCGAACACGAAATGGTTGTTTAATCCACCACTGGCGCCCCACATGGGAGGATCATGGGAGCGCATGGTCAAATCGGTGAAAGTAGCAATGGTAGCGATCGCAGATCATCTACACCATCCTAACTACGAGGTCCTGGAAACCATACTACTCGAAGCTGAGTCAGTAGTAAACTCGAGACCGCTTACGTACATCCCTTTAGATCACACTGAACAAGAAGCACTTACACCAAACCACTTCCTTCTCTACGAATCGAAAGGTATTAACCAACCTTCTCGGGAATTGGCGGAAAATGCTTCAACTCTGAGGGACAGCTGGAAACTGGCTCAGCACTTTATCGACACATTCTGGAGTCGCTGGATTCGTGACTACCCACTCGTCGTACAAAATGGTTCAAACCAGTGAAACCATTCAAACCCGGTGACCTGGTGGTCGACGACGGTAAGCGTAACGGATGGCTTCGAGGACGGATCATCGATGTTGTGAAAGCGAAGGATGGGCAAGTTCGGCGGGTTGAAGTGTACACGTCGAGAGGAACAATCAGCAGACCCGCCACCAAGTTGGCACTGCTGGACATTCGAGATGAGTCGGAAGGACCGGAAGCAGAAGTTCTTGGTGTACCGGAACTACACGGGCGGTTGGATGTTGGCAAACCCACTGGGCAGTTGCCGCCAGCTACAAGTGAGTTCCGGTGACGCCTTTTTTATTCACGGTTGATAGTTCGTAGAGAAACGTCAGTATGAAAGGCAGTTGAAATGAATAAAAGTTAGTAGAGCAGAACAGAGGAGAAAGTAGTTAAATTTATATTACTGATCGAAGTGAATTAGTTGGAAAATTAGGTAGTAATTTAGCCGAGTAAAACACAATGTGAAATTTATATTTATTACCTTTATTGAACAGAGTTCGCGATCGGGAGAATTCTCGAAGAATTAAAGATTGGACTCGGAAAAAATGCGACGCTTTGTTTTGGGTGTAACTTTTTATCGCGTGGGTAACAATTGATAAATTTTGGGTAATACTAGTTTAGAGTGTTATATTTATGTGTGCAAAATTTTATCGCGATCTGCCAAGTAGTTTTCACGATGCATTCTAAACAAGAAGAGCTACGCCAGCAAATCTTGGGCGCTGTGATCGATAATTCTGGTCAGTCGGCAAAAGGCTTGGAATCCACCATTCCACCGTGTCCCGCGTTCTGAAGATGTTCCAGGAGATGAAGACCATCGAGCAGCGCGCTGGAAGCGGCCGAAAACCGACAACGGAATACCCAGAGAAGGCGCGGAAGATAAGGCAGTACTTTAAGAATAATCCGAACCTTTCCACCCGAGACGTGGCCAATTCGTTGAAGTGTTTTGTCCAGCAGACCATGAAGCGGGCTAGGCTACGTGTTTTTAAGGTCAGGAAGGCGCCAAACCGGACTGACAAGCAAAACACGGTGGCCAAATTGCGTGCGCGGAAGCTGTACCGTGAGTGGCTGGTCAAGCCAGGCTGTCTCGTCATGGACGACGAGACATATATCAAGGCGGACACCAAACAAATCCCCGGCCTCGAGTTTTTTGTCGGTACGTCCCGAATGGAGGTTCCGGAAAAGTTCCGGAAGAGAAAGATGGACAAATTCGCGAAGAAGTACCTGTTGTGGCAGGCGATCTGCGAGTGCGGACGGTACAGCAAGCCGTTCGTTACAACCGGCACCATAAACGGGCAGATTTATCGAGAGGAATGCTTGCAGAAGCGCTTGCTGCCCTTCCTCCGCTCTCACCGTGGTCCCACGCTGTTCTGGCCGGATCTCGCTTCGTGCCATTACGCCAAGCCTGTAATGGATTGGTACGAAGCGAAGGGCGTTAATGTGGTCCCGAAGGAGGCGAACCCGCCAAATACACCACAACTTCGTCCGATCGAAAAATTTTGGGCGATAATGAAGAAGAAGTTGAAGAAAAGCGGAAAAACATTCAAAACCGATGAAGCTTTGAAGAAAAACTGGGAGAAATTGTGTAAGGAAGATGGACAAAGCCTCACCCAAGATCTCATGAGCAGTGTTAAGAGAAATGTACGAGCATTCAGCTTGTGGGAGGAAATTCAATAAAAAAGTTATGCCAAAACATAATTAATATATAGTTATTTAATCCCTGAAAATTTGAGAATTATCCGATTTAAAGTGAATTTTTGGTGATCATTTTTGTGTGTCTCATTTTTTCCGAGTCCAGTCTTTCTTCGTAAGTAAAAAGTTTGCGAAGAATACCAAATGTAAGTCTCAAACCTACTTACTTACCCAAAATGAATTTTAAACCAACAATAAATTTCAGCTTAAAGCTGTGTTACAACATTGTACGTTGGTAAAAAGAGGTTTTCCGTACATTGATTTTCGATCAAAATTCGTCCGTCAACACTTATTCAAAACAAAACAAATAAGCGTCAGTACGAATGGCTGATTAAACTGATTAAAATTAATGTGGACATTACCAGAAGTCTTTGTGGCATGGAGCTCGTCAAAATTATGTCAACCAAAAGTGCTAAGATTTCATTAGGACCACCACCGCCTAGTGTCGGAGTAACAAAGTGGTAATTTTATTTTCTCGTTTGAATAACGTTTGCATTTAAAAAAATGGACAAAAATAGCGATTTTTCATGGGTTCACCCGCACTGACGAAACTACCCGTGCAGCATCAATCATAGTAACCCATGAGTCAGCAGATAAAATTTGACAGCTCTATCAGTCGAACTCTAACCGTAATAGCAAAAACAGTGAAGCAACTCCGTTCAGAAGTGTGCGCGCTCAAAAAACGGCACCCCGTCGCGTCGAAAACAGACATCGTGCGGCACTTTTTGAACGCCGGATACGCCCGTGTCGGCATCTACAGCATCTTGGCACTATTAGACAACAATCAGAGCATCGAAAGAATGCCTGGCTCCGGACGGCCAGGAGGAGGTCGGTACAACCAGCCAAACAGTGACAAAGTTACCTGCCGAACGTGAACTTACGTGTCAGGAAGCGGAAGTCGTGTCCACTGAAGCAGCGGCAGCGGCTGAGCTCCGAGGTGAAGTTCATTTCACACACCAAGTACCCCAAGAAGTTGCAGCTGTGGCTGACAATCAGCGAGAAGGGGATGTCAAAGCCACTCTTCTTTTGCTACGAACTGGCCGTGAACGGAAGTTGCGTCGTTCATCAAGAAATACCATGAGGGCGAAGACGCGGTGTTCTGGCCGGATCTGGCGTCGGCCCAATACTCGAAGCGATCGTTGGAGGAAATGGAGTGGCTGAAACACAAAGACAAAGTTCCAATGGAAGAGAAGTCAGGAATTTATGAAATCTCTTGCAAGAGTTGCCCAGCGGTTTATATAGGCGAAACCCCGCCGATAAATGAAAGTTCGTCTGAGGGAACACAGAAACACGCCGTGGACAATGGAAGGGAAACTGAGTCGAGTGTAGCTGCACACTCTATGGAGCATAATCATGCAATAGACTGGGATCGAAATAAACTAAAAAAATCGAAATACTACCTCACAATGCCATCCGCTCAATTTCAAAAACTACTTATATTCAATTTTCACAGCCTGTCGTGCGCTAACGGAACTATCAATACTTTCTCTTAACAACTTTGTTCTAGCAAAAAAAGTGCTGTCTACTCCTAGACAGTGTGTCAAATATTCTCTTTGTGCACCTGAAAACATAAGATAACCTTGACGAATGATACACCCGTTATTCTCTCACTATGCAACAATGATATGTTGTAGCTTGAATTTATTGCAACAAACCACGAAAAAACAACAAAATGTTGCATCGATGATGGGAAAGAGACAAGTTGCTGTAAGAAAATGTTGTGATTCGCACACATGTTGCAACGATCTTGTTTTCCTGTAACAGCGACAAAATATCGTTTTGTCGTTATTGCAACATACTACCGAGTAGTAACAATGCTGTATCAGCAACATGAAAAATAGCGACAATCAGTTGTCGCTGTCGAACAAATTACTGATCTGAATAATTATAAAATTTGTTGTGGATAGACTTCACCTGAAGAAAAATGCCTGTATGAAATCACACACAGCACAAAGCGAACACTATCTTCTTCAAACTTGTTTGCAAATTGACTATTTTATCAGGGCAAAATAAAAAATATGTGCGTTTAACGCCTGGTTTTCAACTCAGAACATCCTGAACATAGAAGTTCAGTACAGAGGATCTACAGTTGTAACTCTAGATTTTTCCGTTTACACAAAGTTGCGATATCTATTCTACCATTTTAATTGAGGGTCTTCTGGAAGGTCAACAGACATAATGAGATAATCTGGGATGTTCTAGATGATCCAAACAGTCCTGGAGCTCAGATCTTGGGATCAACAGTTGTAACTGTAGTTTCACGGCTATTACAATTTACGATATGTATTCAACCATATTCAATGGAACTTTTGGAAGGTCCCACCAACATTATGATGAAATCTGGGATGTTCTGAGGCATGCCAGGCTGTTCGTTGGATTCATAGATTAGGATCTACCATTGAAACTGTAGCTTTTTCAGATGTGCAAATGTACGATATGTGTTCAACTATGTTCATTTGATCTTATGAACGAGCAACCAACATTATGGAGATAGTCTGGGATATTCTAAGTCATCCAACCTGTCCTGGAGTACTGAACATAGGATCTATAATTGTGACTGTACTATTTCGGCTACACATAGTTATGATACGTTTTCAAACATGTTTATTGAGTCTTCTGGATGGTCAGCAGACAATATGAAGATGATCTGGGATGTTTCTTCATCAGCCATACAGTTTTGGAGCACAAAAATTACGAGCTGAAATATTTACTGTAGCTTTTAGGCTATACAAATATACGATATGTATTCAACCATGTTCAGTGGATCTTCTTGTAGGTCAACCGACATTATTGGATAGTCAATCATCACAGAATATTTTTTTGGCACATTATGGATATGAATCACTCAAATTGGTTGTTGGTTATAAACTTCCAAGAATGCATCTTCTGAAGTTGAAAGAGTTCTGATTGAACATGTCGAACAAAACTGATGATTCTAGATAGGCTCTTGGTCTGATTTGGCTGAACCAATTGTAACAGTATCTTTTTAGCTACAAAGCAAACTTAGAATGACCAATATTATCCCAGATTATTACATAATATCTTTTGACTTTCCAGAAGATTCAATAAACGTGG
>JASCZW010012306.1:0-28951 GCA_034211315.2 Aedes japonicus
AGTAACATGAAAAATAACGAGCTCCTTACCTGCATATTTTGACATAACCTCAAAGTATCCGTGATATCTCCGGTGCCCGGAAGTTCAAATCAAATTTTGATTAAAACATGTTAAAACAGAATAAATTCCCCGTTGAACGCTCCTATGGTTTCGTCAAAATCAGGATTTGATTATTCACCGAACTGCCTTATCACTTTGAATTTGGACAAAATTTTGCTAGTCTTACTCCTTTTGATCATCCCATGTGCATATAACATAAACAAAACAAAACTTACCGTTACAAAGTTTTGTTGCAGATTATGCATAAAATCATATCTGCTGGTGTTATAATTAATTTACTTTCTTTACGCTGGCATTGTACCTCTCCATGGCATTATATCGTAATTTGATACTCAGTATGTTTTACAATTATCCAAATGAAAATGATTTGAAGCAAGTAGCCTATCTCATAATCGGTTAGTCGTCTGGGGTTTGTTATAATTTTGTTATTTTTATGTTTATGCGCTTCTGGTCGGGATATTAGTTGGCAAGTATCCCAAAATCTCTTCAACAAATCGCCAGATTAAATTTGGTAGATTGTAGTCGATTACATCACGGGGGTCGGCTTGAGTTTGAATTTGGTTGACTGATTTCACGTGCCTTGCGTAGCTCTCAGGACAGCTGTTTGGTCGAAGATAAATGCAGCAAACGGGCAAGGAAGGGTGTGGAAAACCCGAACAGCCGTTTGTTCAGGCTTTTCACAATCCACTAGATGTACGGCCTTGCTGATTCAAGCTCCAATTTTACAGCAATCAGTACGCCACCACCTCTTCGTAGATTGCTGGTAGAACTTTTGCATCATGGAAGTAGTTTATATAGGGGGGGTGCGGTAGAGGTTTTTCTATCGCCACGCTTGCCGTATTATGCTCTCTTCGCCTGCTAGCCTACTTTTCCTGTCGTACTCAATGTTGTATCCACTGTCTTCACCCACTTCACCCAATATGTACATATAATATTCAAATTTACCCTAACCTACCAACTTCGTTGTTTAAAATTTTCGGTTTAAATTTTACTAACACTACATTTTACTAACAACTAATTCTAATCAACCCCTAGGTTTTACTCAACACCGCTTAACTCTAGAAACGTGATTGTATACATATGAAAAGCACAAATTAAAAAAAAATTATAATAAATTTGTAACAAACGGTGATACAGGTATTTAATGTGTTCTCACCGATCTTCTATGGATCTCGATTCGTAGGCAGCAAGAATAGTCATAACTCACACCAAAAAATGATCAACGATTTCAGCTAAATGATTTGCTGAAAATCCATCAGCAATATTACGTTTACTGTTACTGAAAATCAGCAATTTGGTTTGTTTTTGCTGAAAACCAGTAAACTGGCCCAGATTGCTGAACACTCAGCATCTTTCAACACCTGACTGTCAGTCTGTCAAAATAATAGAAAAGCAAAGAAAACGCTTTCATTGATTTTTCGGCAGCGCTCGTGCACTTTGCGACCAGTTTAATTGAAGTTTTTGTGTTAAAATTTGTATAGATTATCGAAGACTTCATGAATCCGGCAGTGCAGGAGATCTGCTCAATCTTAAGGCAGAACCGTTATGATGTGGGGAAGTTTTTTGGTAAGTAAAACAGATAAAAGTAATGTTATGTTTTCTACCGCATTCTACAGGCGAAATTCTTAAATGTCTTCTTCTACCATCAATTGGTTGAGGATATATTGATGAGCTTCGACGACATCTGAAAGTGCGGGAAAGCAAAACAAAAAGCACTTCGACAAAGCGCTTGTGCATTATCCATGCACTAAAAAAGGTTGCCGCAAAAGCTATCGGAAATTCAGCAGCCTGAAACATCACGTCGTTACAAAGCATCCGATGAAGGTACCAGATACATATCACCAACTACAACTACAAATAAATGAAAATAAAATGAAAAACCCAAAATAAAATATGTTTTTAATAATCCCAACTTGAAATGGGAGCCAGAGAGCTGATTGTTCAGTTAATTGATAGTTTTTGCTGAATTCTACCAGCAAAGTGCCGTCACATTACGAAACAGCCCAAATTACTTGAATTTTCAGTAAATTGATCATTTTTGCTGAATTATATCAGCAAAGTGCCGTCAAATCACGGAACAGCCCAAATTACTGAATTTTCAGCAAAAATCAGATGTATACTGAAAGTTCAGCAAACTTCTGTCAATCAGGATGACATTTACTATGCTGACAAAATCAGTAATTTTATATTGCTGAAATGTTTACTGAAAATTCAGCTCGGCAAAATTCAGCAAAATTTTGCTGAATTTCCAACAAAAAAATATTGGTGATTGGATCGATAGGCAGCTTTATCAACTTATACGCATCCTCTGAGGATATAAAGAATCTCCTTCAACAACAAGATCTGAACAATAGGTCCGCAAGAGCAAGCTATCTAACATAAGGATGCCCCAATGGGCGGGGAGAAGAGCCCGCCCTTTATTCACAAACTGTTAGCAATGGGGAGTTGGCATTTCCACATATCCGATCCAGAGTGCTTCAATCGGGTGCCCTGATGGTCCCCTCCGTTCCCATGAAATATTTATATAATAGTGCATATATTTATGTAAATGAAAAATGATACAATCATTCATATCTATTATATACGATCTCCATTTGGTTTGATCCTGAAATGCAAGAAATTAAGTCAAGTTGTTTTAGTGTAGGAGTTCGCGTTAGCGCTTGGCGCGTCTTGATTTGTGGCATCCCAAAAGTTTGTTCAATATTTTACAGAACTAACATTTATACATTTTAATTTACTGTTGTCATGGTCACTATTTGCAGCTTGATGTTGATTTTATAACATGAATCCGCTTTTATTTTTGCTGGCCTAATAGTTCATTGCTCCTGTTTGGGGAAAGCAGGAAGATTTAATTGACAGAAAGTTAAAGACAAATGGACATAACAAACAATAAGCAATGGTTAAAGCATCTATGAAGTAAAATCGATATGAGAGCAACCTATCATCAAATATATTGATATTGTGAAGGTTATGAGCACAGTGATGCCAAAGAATTTGACTGTAACATCAGACACTAGCCAAATGGCAAACAGCGCTGAACGAGATCAAACCAGCTCAGATTTGGAAGAAGGTCTATTCGCAAACAGAGGGAGAATGAAAAACACATTAGGTAATAAGTACAAAATCCTACCATAGATTCCGTTGCAGCTTCTTTAAATCAAGGTACTAAATACTTCTCAATCATAATGATAATTCGACATAAAGGACAAAATAATTAAAAGTATATATAACCTTTAAGGTGTGTATATATATATATATAACCTTTATATTGTAACAAACAAATATTTGTGTAAGAATATAAATCACGAAAACACAAGCAATGATAAAAATGATAATAATGATGATAAAGATGATAGAGATAAATGATAATGGCTATGAATAAACAATGTCCTATAAGATAAAATATAAAGTGAGGGTATATTGTAATATGAACTGAAAATTACATGTGTGCCGACTGCTGTTTTGTTGCAATTGATGTATGATGTATGATGTATGATATGTACTACCACCCATTGTAGCACGGAAACTAAGTCCGACAGCAGTGAGCTCTCCTCGTTGTTAGACTTGATCAAGCTTTAATAACCACTGATTATCCTAATCATGCCATTGTATGAAGGGCCAAAAAGGGGGTTGGGTGGATCGATAGAGCAACATCACCTATACGTATCCACAGGGATATAAAGAATCTCCTTCAACAACAAGATTGAACAATTGGTCAAAAAAGCAAGCTATCTAACATGAGGATGCCCCAATGGGCGGGGAGAAGAGCCTGCCCTCTATTCACAAACTGTTAGCAATGGGGAGTTGGCATTTCCACTCTCCCCATCCAGAGTGCTTCAATCGGGTGCCCTGATGGTCGCTCCCATTCCCATGAAATATTTATATAATAGTGTATATATTTATGTAAATGAAAAATACTGCAATCATTCGGTATCTATTATTTATGATCTCTTTGGGTGGATCCTGAAATATAGAAATGTTGTAAAGTGTTAAAGTGGAGAGTTCTCTGTTTTCGCGCTTAAGAATGTTTCCGTTCGTTTTCAGCGATAGCAGCAATTTCCCAAAATCTTGATTTGAGGAGTTAAAGACAAGTGGACGTAAAACAACAAAAAGCAATTTTTAAATCATCTATGAAGTAAAAACAATAAAACAATATCATCAAATATAATGGTATTGTGAGTTATGATACGGTACTGACAAAAATAGAACTGTAACATCAGACACAATCCGAATGGCAAACAGCACAGATTTGGAAAAGGTCTATTTGCAAACTGGAATTGAAAAATACATTAGGTAATAAGTGCAAAAACCTACCATAGATTCCGTTGCAGCTTCTTTTATTCAAGGCACTAGATACTTCTAAATCATGATGATAATTGGACATATAAGACATAATAATTAAATGTATATATAACCTATTAGGTGAAATTATATAAAAAAAAATGTTAAGATATAAATCCTGAAAACACCAGTAATGATCAAAATGATAATGATGATGATAAAGAAGATTGATAATGTTTATGAATAAACAATGTCCTATGTGATAATATATATAGTCAAGGGATATTATAATATAAACTGAAAATTACATCTGTGCTGACTGCTGTTTTGTTGCAATTGTAGACAAACTCCCAGAAAACTTAGACAATGTATGACATGAGAAAAAAAATGAATTTTAAATTTTAAATTATTTTATAATACCTGATGACCTGGAAGACCTGAAAGATATGAGAATGGAAAATTATGATATGATTTACCGGTCGCACCCCCTCACTTCGCTATTGTCGGATTGACAACATTGCCTAGGCTACGCCAACCAGCGTCTCCATGTTTCAGCTGGCAGTCTTTTGTGATCATATGACTCGTGGAGGCGTGAGGTAGGAACTTGTGAGGACCGGAGGTCGGTCGCACCCTCCTGCCAAGTTGTCAACTCACCATTTGAAGCCCCAACCCAATTTCTTACCTTTGCACTACAAACTCGTCGTATTGATCTAACCGTACTAGAGAATATACTCGAGCCAGACTCCAAGTTTTCTCTTTTATTGCACTATATCCTCACACATTTTCGGTGCGTAATTGCACAAACCATAACAATCACACTTCACTTATTACACCAGCCACACGAGAATCTACGAATACGTGATAAAGTACTAGAAAACAATGGGATTAATTTTCACAATAATTTGAATACGCTTGCACCTATTCTGAACCGTGTTTACAATCGACGTAATCGCTTGATGCTGCCAAACTTTTTTATTATGACTCTTATTCGAATGAAATGGGTTTGGCAGTACTTCAATATCACCTTTGTGCTACAAATCGCCCAAAGTTGAAATATTTTATTTTTACATAGATTAAAAAAATAATAACATACTTCTAATTGTAATTTTTTTCAAAATATACCGAGAAATAAAATTCCAAATTTTATAATATTTTTCCATCTCTGTTGAATTTGGCGGCACTCCTCAAACACTGTATAGCATACACATAAACGCTAGTGTGCGTGTTCAATCATTCATAGAGCATTCTATGCCCAACGATATGGTTAGTCTTGTTGTCAATATTCTCATGGAGGAATAATAAACAAACCCGTTCATTTTGCTTTGGTTAAATGCATTCTACCCAACACACGTGAAGTGCTGTCAAATGATCTACTTAATTTTTGGGTGTAGTAGTGGAGAGCATTAACTTGTTTATATTTTTTCTTGATTAAAATCAGTACGATTAACATATGTACACAGATGGGACTAATGTTTTTCGTGATATTATTAAAATAGATACATAGCAGTGGCAACTTTTCCTTATTAAATTCGAAGAAAATTATCAGAATCGAATGTTTTGTGTCTTGCTAAGCGATTAACGGGAGGTGAACGAATAAATTGTGAAAAACTTGTGTACTCAGTGTTCGGTATTCAGTGCATATTCACCAATTTCCACTGGAGGTCTACTTATTGAGCTCAAGATAGGTTCCACTTCCCTACTTCATGATGACAGTTCCATGGTCGTGGTGTCGGCTCAGCATTACGGGATCCCACGGTGAGATGTTTACTTCAAGTTAACGTCACTTTCTTCCCACGGAAGACGGGTATAAACTCGTCCAAGTTTATAGTGTAACCATAACAAATCCGTCAAATGCCAGATAATAACACGTACAATGAAAACTATGCACATATCGGTAAACTAAACTGTACAAGAGAATATTGAGACAAGAAACACTGACAGAATACATCCGCCACCCTCCTTCTTATTTGTAAGCGTTTCAAGCTGATTGCTTTCGCTTATTGCTTGCTCTCAACTTAAAGAGTGTACGGAATCAAATTGCGACACACACAAATAGTCGGTAAAATTCGCCCGTTCAACCAATCATCTTCAAACTCTCAGGGAGTAAAAAAACATGTTATGAATATTTTCCCAAGTTTTTTTTTTTATTCAATTTCAATTCCATATCCAATTGCACGCATATTCTTCTTTACACTACTCATAAGGTGCTGTACAACTGTTGGACCAACATTTTTTTTTGCGTGGCAATCCATTATTTCTTCATATCTTCCTCCGATGTCAATTCCTTAAGATGTTTCCGAAGTGCCTGCTTCATGATGGCCCAGTACTTTTCAATTGACCGCAGTTCCGGTGCGTCCGGGGGGTTGAGATGCTTCGGCACGAAATTGACCTCCTTAGCCTTGTATCACTTCAAAACCTCTTTCGAGTAATGGCATGAGGCTAAATCCGGCAAGAAAATCGTAGGACCATCGTGTGACCTCAGAAGACGCTTTTGGAGTTCCAGTTGTCACGAATGGGGTGCTACGCTTTCCATACGAGTAAATTGCTTGCCAAATCATAAATTTACAACAAACGTCCTCCCGACTATTGCCCAAAACTTTATGAATGTTTTCAAGACCAAAGTGCGGGCATTTGATCATGGAGTGAAAATCCTAAAAACCAATGAAATGGAAATCTAACCATGGTGCAGTAGCTTATTTCCTGTAGTAGATGGTAGGTAGATGCTGGTAGATTTGATGAACACCCTACTAAAAATGTATATTTGGCCAGCATTTTAGTGTGTCCCATTTTTCTCGAGTACAGTCTTCTGCATGTTTTTTGAAACTGATAAGTCCTTTGCCCAAAAATCATAACTTAAACATGTAAATATCGATTGATTCAAACGGATGGTTCATTTTGTCAGACGGTTAATCGATTTTGGCAACACGTTGCGTCCTAACGCATTACGATCAACCATCGAGCGTTCATCAGATGACCCACAGTCCACCCTGCCGATGCCCCGGCCAGTTCCTGATTGCACTGCACCCAGTTCTACAGAACGACATATAATTTCTAATTTATGACCACGATAATTATAATCACAGCTTAACGACCAGTGAAATTACCAATTACCAATAATTAATTTGTTGACGTTACGTCGGCCAAACCCTTTAACCATCCATAACCATCTGGAGGGGTAGGAATTTACTATCCACATTGCATACGCAAATGGTCCATCCGGGAGGACGATGACGGCCGTCGTCATCGGATTGAATGCGAGGGATAAGTGCTGTAAGATTTACGCTTCGGGTGTTCCAACATTATTAGTGCATTTCGGTTGTTGGCTTCTGGAGCAGCGAGTCGTTGGAACTGTGTAAAGAGCATCGACGGGCTCTTCGAACGCTACCAGCTGAGTTAAGTCCCTATGATGCATAATAATAATAACCAGCATCGTCAAGCCATCGAAGCCGATTAGACAAGGCGATGCAAGACGACAAACGACATCAGCTGGCAGCCATCCATTAAGCCTTCGCCACTGCGATGATCGACTAGGGTTGGAGTGCGAAACTTCCTGGAATTCAATTTTCTCGCATTTAAGTAAATAAATTATTAAAATTTCCAAAACATTCCTGGCGAAGCAATAATAAGCTTGATAATCTGTAAATTGTTCCCTTGCAAGCAGTTCCAAGCAATTGCTCCAGAGTCTCCTCCACTGCTTCCTGCTGGCAGATAGGGTTCCGGGAAAGCGAATATCCTTTTCCAGACAAGGTAAGCATCAATGGATTTCTTGGGGACCGAAAACGACGACACTATCAAAAATGCATAACACTCTTTACGTACCTCTCTCCTTCCTTGCAGTGCATTGTAGCCATTCGGAGCACCGGGTTGCATCGATGGAAGCCACTTGCCCTGGTCGACAGTTGCGGAATAATCGTCCTCAAAGGAACCCGCTACCCCAGACTTGCAGTAACTATGACTGGTAGGGCCGGGGAATGCTCCTTGCTCTGGATTCGGTGTTACGGTGTTGATGTTGTTATTGCAACCTTTTCCCGTTCAGATATTGTCTTATAAGGTGTCTTGCGGCAGTGCTGGCAGTAGAGCTATTCCGTGATTGATTGTTGTTTTGTAAATGAGGTGCCAAAATATCTTAACTGGCATTTGTTTACTACGAATAAGTTTTTGCGCGACCTAATAAATAAAGGAAAACTTAAGGGTAATCTGAAATTCACAGGAGATATTAAAAAAATCCAACAATAACAAAATGGTGTTATATATTTTCGAAATATTACTGCTCCTTGCTGCGATCGTAAGGATTTAATATCAGTAGCTACCCAGGTAACCAATAAACATTAGCATATGCCTTAAATCAACCCTTAATCTAAATTTCAGATGCTGCAAGCATTATATTAGCATTATATCAGCATCTTGAATGCTATCTGTTGTAAAAGCCGTATATTGATCCAAAAGTAGCATTTATGTTGCATTTAAGGGATTTAATTGCTTGATAGACTGCCGTAAAGACGCTTTGGTA
The DNA here is from genome assembly GCA_034211315.2 of Aedes japonicus. Taxonomy (NCBI): domain Eukaryota; kingdom Metazoa; phylum Arthropoda; class Insecta; order Diptera; family Culicidae; genus Aedes; species Aedes japonicus. Next base: position 8,852 of record JASCZW010012306.1, read on the forward strand.
GTGCTTATTGGTAACCTGGGTATTATTCATTGCAACTGAACAAAATGTCAGAACAAAATAGCAACGATACAGATGTACAAGGTACAAATAAAAGCTTCACATGCTTAACCAATATAATTTCAATGTCATTCTGATGACAGAAGTCAATAAAATGTTGCAATTGCCTAAATTTTATTGCCGAGAGAAACGACACGAAGAAGAGTCAAAATTTTAAAATAATCGACCAGATGAAATGCACTTTTAAGCACAAAATCTTGAATGTAAAACATTTTGGAAGTGAAACATCTTGAGCGAAGATTGTACTGGAAGTAAAGCTTTTTGAAAGTATAGCTTCTTGGGAGTAAAACGTCCTGGAACTAAAACTTCTTGCAGCTAGAACAGTTATGGTAGTAGAATGCTTGGAAGTAGAAATTTATGGGAGAAACAACGTTTTGGAAGTTGAGTATATTGGTAATAGAACGGAAATAGACGTACCTGAAAATCAAAACATTTGGAACTAAAATTTCATAAGAGCAAAACTGTTCGGAAATTTAACTTTATGGAAGAAGACTTTCATGAAGGTTAGCAATCCTTAAAGAGAATTTTCTTGAAAGTAAAACTTTATGGAAATGGAACTTCTCCGAAGTAAACTTTTTGGAATTTATTGGAAATAGAACTTTCTAGGAAGTAACGTCTCGAAAGTAAAACATTTTGAAAGCAGAACTTCTTTGAAGTAGAATTTCTTTGAATTAGAAACTCGAGGACTCGACGTAAAATTTGATGGCATTAGGATATCTAGAAAGCAGCTTTTCGGAAGCTTATCGGAATTAGAACATCTAGCCAGTCAAACATCTTGAAAATAGAACTTCTTGGAAGTAGAACTTTTTGGAAATTAATACTCATAAAGAAGAGCTTCTTAAAAGTGGAAGTAGAACTTCTTGGGAGTAGAACTTCTTGAAAGTAGAACTTCTTGGAAGTAGACAAGACAAGAAGTTCTTGTCTTGGATAGTAATACTCATTGGAAGTAAAGCTTCTTGGAAGAAGAATTTCTTTGATGAAGATATTCTTGGAAGAAGATATTCTTGGAAGAAGATATTCTTGGAAGAAGATATTCTTGGATGTAGAACTTCTTGCAAGTAGAACTTCTTGGCAGTACAACTTCTTGGATAGTAATACTCATTGGAAGTAGAGCTTCTTGGAATAAGAAATTCTTTGAAGAAGATATTTCTGAAAAAAATATTCTAGCAAGTAGAACTTCTTGGATGTAGAACTTCTTGAATGCAGAAATTCTTGCTAGTAGAACTTCTTGGAAGTAGAAATTCTTGGAAGTAGAATTTCTTGGAAAATAATACACATTGAAAAATAGTTTCTTGGAAATAGAACCTCTGGGAAGAAGAATTTCTTGGGAATAGAACTTCTTGGAAGAAGAACTCCTTGGAAGTAGAACTTCTTGGAAAGTAATACTCATTGGATGTAGAGCTTCTTCGAAGAAGGAATTCTTTGAAGAAGATATTCTTGAAGAAGATATTCTAGGAAGAAGATATTCTTGGAAGAAAATATTCTTGGAAGTAGAACTTCTTGGATGTAGAGCTTATTGCAAGAAGAACTTCTTGGAAGTAAAAAATCTTGGAAGTAGAACTTCTTGGAAAGTAATACTCATTGAAAATCTAGGAAGTAGAACTTCTTGGGAGTAGAATATCTTGGATGTAGAACTTATTGGAAGTAGAACTTCTTCGAAGTAGAAATTCTTGAAAGTAGAACTTCTTGGAAGTAGCACTTCTTGGAAGTAGAACTTCTTGGAATGTAATACTCATTAGAAGAATAGCTTCTTGCAAGTAGAAATTCTTGGAAGTAGAAATTTTTGGAAGTAGAACTTCTTGGAAAATAAAACACAGTGAAGAAGAGCTTCGTGAAAGAAGAACATTTTGAAAGTAGAGCTTCTTGGAAGTAGAACTTCTTGGAAGGAGTTCTTCTTGGAAGTAGAACTTCTTGGAAGTAGAACTTCTTGGAAGTGGAACTTCTTGAAAGTAGAACTTCCTGGAAGTAGAACTTCTTGGAAAAGGAACTTCTTGGAATGTAATGCTCATTGGATGTAGAGCTTCTTGGAAGAAGAAATTCTTTGATGAAGATATTCTTGGAAGAAGATATTCTTGGAAGAAGATATTCTTGAATGTAGATTTTCTTAAAAGTGGAACTTCTTGGAAGTAGAACTTCTTGGAAAGTAATACTCATGGAAGACTATCTTCTTGGAAGTAGAACTTCTTGAAATTTCTTGTAGTTTCTTTAATTTCTTGGAAATAGAACTTCATGGAAGTAGAACTTCTTGGAAAATAATAATCATTGAAGAAAAACTTCTTGGAAGCAGAACTTCTTGAAAGTTGAACTTTCAGGAATTAGAACTTCTTGGAAGTAGAACTTCTTGGAAATAGAACATCTTGGAAAGTAATACTTTTTAAAGAATAACTTCTTGGAAGTAGAACTTCCTGAAAATTGAATTTCTTGGAAGTAGAAATTCATGGAAGTAGAACTTTTTGGCAGTAGAACTTCTTGGAAGTAGAACGTCTTGGAAGTAGAACTTCTTGGAAGTAGAACTTCGTGGAAAGTATTCGAAGAATAGCGTCTTGCAAAAAGATATTCTTGGATGTAAAACTTCTTGCAAGTAGAACTGCTTGAACGTAGAACTTCTTTCAAGTAGAACTTCTTGGAAAATAAAAGAAAAGCTTCTTGAAGTAGAACTTCTTGAAAAAGAACTTTTTCGAAGTAGAACTTCTCGGAAGTAGAACTTCTTGGAGATAGAACTTCTTAGAAGTAGAACTTCCTGGAAGAAGAACTTCTTGGAAGTAGAAATTCTTGTAAGTAGGACTTCTTGGAAAGTAATACTCATTGGATGTAGAGCTTCTTGGAAATTCTTTGAAGAAGATATTCTTGGAAGAAGATATTCTATGATGTAGAACTTCTTGCAAGTAGTTACAACTTCATTCGGCCCTGAGAAAGGTGGTACCAGAGCAGCTCTGATTTTATTGGTTTTAAAAATACAGTGTGTGCACCACTCGAGATCCTCAGAAATAAACACGTGTCGTTGTGTATAGTTGTTAGAGATTTAACGCGGCACATTTATCTATTCTCGTAAGTTGGCGACCAACGTATCGGACCATCCTCATATTGGTTGTTTCTCGATCATGGCTCCGGGAATACGGATAGTCGTCCCGTAGAGCATTTCCGATGCTGAAGAGCCATCGCGTATCGCAGTTCTAGGCCCGAGTAGCACTAGTGGTAGAGCGTCCGTCTAAGTAGATTTGTATGATTCCAAAGTCGTTTTAAGAGGTCTGTGCCAGCAGTCATTCCGTTGGCCTGTGTCATCAATTGCGATATTAAATGTCCGTTGTCAGCCGTGCAGGGGTGCCAAATCTTGCCATCCATACTCCCACGAATACTTTAGCGACAGTTTCTGAAGTCATATCGGGCTGCTGCTACCTAAGACTTAGTAGATGGTCAATCAATGTTAAAATGTTGCGCATTCCATTGGATATCGGTAATGGGCTGACGATATCCATATGGACATGTTGGAACCTTTCATCTGGGATCTTGATTTTGTCTGGCTCTGGATCTTGTTTATCTGGAGACTTTGTTTTTTTTGTCATTCCATACAGCCACGGACTTAGTATGAAACATCCTTTTTATTCCAGGTCAGTCAGATTTGAACTTTGCGTAGCTTTTGTGCTCCATATGGTGTTCTTGATCAAACATAGCTATCTGATACAAGCGGGAAACACAAGGCGTGTCTTTCCTCTTTGTTGCTGACAGAAAAGTTCGGTTCCATATCTGGAGCTCTTCAACTTTTTTACGTCAGGGTTGCTTTTCTGCCCGTTCTGCAACTGTTCCTCACTATCCTGCTTCCGAGCGAAATCACCGATTGAAGGCGCAAGACAAATAGTGTCTAACCCGGAAACGATGTCAGCAGGTATATTATCTTCTCCTGGAACGTGGATTAAATACTCAGCTCAGCTTCCTTCAGCTCCCTATCGTAGGGGAATATCGACATTGGCGATCGCTGAATTCGACAGAAAAGTAACCTAGTGGCTTCCAGCTGGTTCCCTACCGTTGCTGCAATCCAGCTCCAGCAGCCAGATCGGATGCGTCGACCATCAACAACAGTTGAGCATTCGGATCGTAATAATCCAGTGTTGTAGCCTCTGCAAGGCATGGCTTACATTCTTGGAAGGCGGCATCTGCCGCGTTAGTCCAAACGATTGGGTTGCGGTCGTTCTCTTGTTCAACGGTATTAGCTTGCATGATGGTGAATGAATTTCTGCATCGTTTGGAAGAAATCGTCGATAGTAGTTTACCAAAGCCAGGAAGCGTCGTGTCACCGTGTCCGGTTAAGGATAATCTGCAACGGCGGCCACCTAATCGGGAACCGTTCTGCAGCCATCCGAAGTAATAAGTTGCCCTACAAATTGTACTGCTGTTTTATCAAGTTCACATTTGTCGGTGTTTATCTGTAGTCCGTTTTCTTTTAGTGTCACAAAAACCTTTCGCAGATGCTCTTTATATTCTTTCTCGGACAACGATGCAATGAGAAGATCGCCTAGATATCCCACGACAAACGATGTACAAACTTTTCGAACGTTTGACCGGGATTCTTTAAATCGGGTGGCATCACGAAAAATTCATACAAATCTAGCGGCGTGATCGTTGAGTCTTTTATAAACTCCATCTAGTCTGTACTTGATGCAGTTCTGCAGTGCCTTTATAGCGAGGTGAACTGGGATTGAAAATGGGTGTTTGGAGGGGATCCGAGCTCCAAGAACAGTTTGAGCTCTTTGCGGAGAGCCTCGATTTTATGCGGTGGAAATCAACGGAATTTAGAGTGGCATGGAGGGCCATCAATTTATATAGTGTTTTTGACATTTTGTAGCACTTCTTGTTTGGGAAGACGTGGCCTGGTGGCGTCAGAAAATTCGCTGAGGAAGCCACCAAAGTTCCTGCTGCAGGGAAAAGTTTTTAAACCAAACAGTCTCTGTTCGACTGTACGCAATTGACCGCGTGCTTTGATTTTGATCATTTATCTATCAAGCACTTGCCCCGCATGTCCACCATCTGGTCATAATGTTTCAAGAAGTCCACGCCCATGATTGGGTATATCATATTAGCCAGTATGAATCGCCAAGGGAAGTTTCTTCGTAATCCGAAAGTACGCTTGCATAACATTTGCATTAAAAAAATGGACAAAAATTGCTGATCTTTCATGGGTTTACCTTCACCCGCACTGACACAACCACCCATGCAGCATCAATCATAGTAACCCATAAGTCAGCAGACAACATTTGACAGCTCTATCAGAAGTGCGCGCGTTCAAAGAACGGCACCCCGCCGCGTCGTAAACGGAAATCGTGCTGCACCTTTGTGGACGGCCGAATACGCCCGTTCCAGCATCTACAACATCTTGGAACAATTGAGACAACGATCCATCCAAAGAGTTAAATTTTTTAAATGCAAACGTTACTTTGGTGCCGTGAATGGCGGTGCGGTAACCATTTGCTGCATATAAACTCATTCCTAGGGTCGGCTTTTGTCCTTGTCTCAGTGAGCATGGCAGAACCGACAGGTCTGCGCCGGTGTGGATCAGGAACTTATAGTTCGTCGCAGGATCGTGGATTATTAGACGGGATTGACAAACTTCGCTGCATTCGCCCGTCGCCAGCTGAACTAGTTTTTTGGCTTGAACTGACAGGGTTCTCGACAATTCTTTGCAGCGATAGGGAAGGTCCATTAATTATGTCACGCGGCAGGGGAGGGGGTTTGAGAAAACGTGACGATCCATACAAAAAAATTTGAAGGTTCATACAACAAACATGACAAGGGGGGGGTAATAAAAAGTCAATTTTTGCGTGACGTAATTAATGGACGTTCCCTTATCGGGAGGCACTTCGAGTAGCCTGCTACATGCTGTAACTTCTGTAACGGGATCGGCCTCGAAATTGGCGATTTCATTTGAAAGTTCGGACATTTATGCCCGCAGTTCTGCCAATTCGTGAACCATTTTACCGTCTGACGAAGGAACTGCTGCCGACAAGTTTCGATTTTTGGTTATATTGGCGAGCTAATCGGCTTTCTCAGCAAGTTGCGGCAGCTGGAGTGTATCTTCCGATACTTTGAGGACGGCTTTCGTGTTTTGCATCCGGTTCTGTTCGCTTGAACTATGTTCTTTGGTGATGGCCGACTGCTGGGTGATCATGGATGATGTCCAAACATTAGGCGAGAATCTCGGACTCGATGGCTGCTAAAACGTGGTAGTAGCGAGTGTCTTCTCGGGTAATTCCAGCAAGCACAAATTGTGCTTCAAGTTGTGCAAACCATGGAGTCGGATCGCAAATTTTGACGCCGATCTGGTTTATTCTAGCAGCTGCAATGTTTACAGCGACACCATCAGCTGCTGTCACTGCTGCTGACTGGTTGATTGTAGCGGCACCGGTGTTTGTGACAGCTGCTTGTGCTACCTGTAGCTCGCGCTGCTGCCGAACGATTTTTCCTTTCAAGCTTTCTTCTGTTATCTTCGCAGTGGGCGCCTCGGCGAAATTTTTGTGTGCAGCAGTCCAAGCGGCAGTCATGAAACGATAGTCAAAATTCGACACACAGTCAGTTTCACGTAAGTGTATTAATATGGGTGTTTCCTTACACCCCGTTCGCACTACAACCTATATTACGTGATATAGAATATCTTGATATCGGCATCGATGCGTATAATTTTCACAGGAAATAACGTGCATGGTATTTGATATCAAGATACTCTATATCACGTAATATAAGTTGTAGTGAGAACGGGGTGTTACTCTCTCGTTAGGAAACCTGTGCTTCAGATCATCGGGGTAACCAAAGAGGAGTACGCAATAAAAACACTGCGGACACTTATACAAAATCGTTATTCTCTGATGTCGACATATTTGTTGACTCGTTGAAAGCTCAAACACCAATGAACTAGTATAGTTTTCTTGTGCTCCACCGACCGTAGTACAGTTGAAATGCAGTGTGGCCAGTTGTTCTCCAAATGGCAGCGCGCCGATAAGGTCTGCATCCGCAATAATCCGGACACCTCAAAACATGAATAAAACATAAATTTCGCATTATATTTCCGTCGTAGTTGTTTGTTTCAGATTCATGGGATGTGCTTGAACAATTCGTTAAGACAAAACATAGTTATTCGGTATTTGCATAAAATTTTCGAACTTTGCGCTTAACTCCGTCCATTAGGGTTTGTACAGACTCTTCAGAAATCGTAGAAGCCGTATGTGTCCAAATTTGCTGGAAGTGTTTGATGTCTCTGATTACCTTCTTCTTTGCAGAAAGCTTCCGCTTCATCAGAACCCAATATCTCTCGATTGGTCGTAGCTCTGGGCAATTTGGCGGGTTTGTGGTTTTTGGTACAATGCGCAATGTTCACTTGATTTGCTTGGTACCACTCCGTTGCGATTTGGAACTGTTTTTACTCTATACGATTTAAGTCCCAAACGTTGTTTTGATTTTTGGACAAAACCAGGCGACATCCTTATTTTACCTTTCGGTCCATGGCAGGATCAGCGCGTCCAATGTTTTTGTCACTTCTAGGTTTCCTCTCCACCGTCAAACGTTCCAAAAATGATTTGAGCACATCGTGAACAGTGGATTTAGGCAAATCCAATGTTTTTGCAAGGTCCCGTATTGACAAGTCAGAATTAGATCGGGCACTTGTTTTTCTTTCGTCGCCATCTTGAATACTAAACATGAAATGTAAACATCAATTAAAGTCTTTTTCATCATAGACTCTCAGCTATACCACAATGATATGTTTCATTCCTACGTGCTAGATTTCAAAAGTTACAATGATTTAAAGGTGTCCGGATTAATGTGGATACAGAATTTACTATATATGGCCTGCCAAATCATATACTTCTTCGGGAATTTGCACACCTTCGTTGTCCGGAAATGATCGGCAACGGCATTCCTTCGCATTGCAGTATAAAAAGCCAGACCCGGAAGCTGTTAAAAGTCTTCTAGTCGTCGTTTATTGTTATACAAGAAAGTGTTTCCAAAAAATGCGTGTAACGCTCCTCAACGACTTTTTGCAGTTAAATTTTGCTTGTCATCGCGGTAAGGCACCTTTTTCACTTTGTACGTCTTCAGTCCTTGCCTCTGCTTCACATTTTGTCCGTATGATTTTGACTTCCCAACTTTGCCAACCATATTTCACACAGAAAGATTGGGAATTTTTTCAATAATGGCTACCACCTTCTTGTGCATTTGTCGGGAGCATACTTTTCGATTTGTTCCACATCCAACTTTCCGATCCACAGTCAAGCGCTGGTCAAATCATTCGCAAACACAAAACACGGTACTTTTTCGGTAGTTTCAGTTTCTTGGCAAGATCGCGTACCGATGAATTCGGATTTTGCTGGCCGATCGTACAAAATGCGTTTGCGCACTTCCACTTGAATCGACGCCATTTTACTGAATGTAACAAGAATGTAAACATGTTGTACCACGAAATAAAGAGCTTCAGCTGTCATAAAGGGCGATACGGTCAAAATTTGGTCAATATCAACTTGACGTATTTCTTTCAATTTTGCATTTAAAAAACCTGAACACCCCTCATTTTGAAGGTGTGTGTGTGTGTAGAATGTTGCTCCTATTTTGATTTTGGAATTCACTCTTCAGTTGTCAAAATGCCGTCAAGCAAGAAGAGCAGCGTATCAAAATTTTGCTCGCGCATCGCGAAAATCCGAGCTACTCGCACGCAAAGTTGGCAAAATCGCTAAAAGTTGCCAAATCAACCGTTACAAATGTAATTAAAGTGTTTGGGGAACGTTTGTCGACAACCAGGAAGTCTGGATCGGGGGAAATCGAAAACCGGAAGCCGCTGAGACGACAAAGAGAGTTGCCGGTAGTTTCAAGCGAAACCCTAACCTATCTCTCCGAGATGCCGCAAATAAGCTGGGTGTATCGTCTACAACCGTGCATCGAGCCAAAAAACGAGCCGGACTATCGACTTACAAGAAGGTAGTGACTCCAAATCGCGATGATAAACAAAATACGACGGCCAAAGCGCGATCCCGGAGGCTGTACACGACGATGCTGACGAAGTTTGACTGCGTGGTAATGGACGACGAAACCTACGTCAAAGCCGACTACAAGCAGCTTCCGGGACAGGAGTTTTATACGGCAAAAGGAAGGGAAAGGTAGCAGATATTTTTAAGCACACGAAACTGTCAAAGTTCGCAAAGAAATATCTGGTTTGGCAAGCCATCTGTACCTGTGGCTTGAAAAGCAGCATTTTCATAGCTTCCGGGACTGTCAACCAAGAAATTTACGTGAAAGAGTGTTTGAATAAACGTCTGCTGCCTTTCCTGAAGAAACACGGTTGTTCCGTACTGTTTTGGCCGGATTTGGCATCTTGCCATTACGGTAAAAGGCCATGGAGTGGTACGCCGCCAACAACGTGCAGGTGGTTCCCAAGGACAAGAACCCTCCCAACACGCCAGAGCTCCGCCCAATTGAGAAATACTGGGCTATTGTCAAGCGGAACCTAAAGAAGACCAAAAAAACTGCTAAGGACGAGCAGCAGTTCAAGGCAAACTGGCTTTCTGCGGCGAAGAAGGTGGACAAGGTGGCTGTACAAAATCTGATGGCAGGGGTCAAGCGTAAAGCCCGGCAATTTAGATTTGGAAAAGCGGAAGCCTAACTGAATATTTTCCTAGATTTTATACTAATTGAACTTGAAAAAGAAATTTAATTTGATTTTTTAAATAAACGATTTCACCGATTTACACGCGTTTTCCCTTGACCAAATTTTGACCGTATCACCCTTTATTAGTGAAGCGTTTCAGCGATCCGTGAAATAATTCAAAATCTACACTGCAAGAAAAGTGTCTGGAATTTAACGTGGATAGGTTTAATTGTCTGTTTGTCTTATTACAATTAAACCATAAAACACCTTCCAATTGTAATAAACGCGTTTTACATTTAATCAATAGGCTAGGTTAGTTTCCGTGTCTAAAAGACCTTCACACAACATTATGGTTTTCCCATCTTTAATGCCAAAATAGGTGATCTTTTAACAGTAACACTATCTCTGGGAGCACTGCTAAACTGAAGAAGCCGCAATGCTACTTCATTCAGCCGAGAGCGACCTGGCTGGAAATTGGAAAATCTTAACGCCTCTTGCTCTTCAGGTCAGCTTAGGAGTGCTGTGCATTGGAACATCGAGCGACAGCAGCATCATGGGTAGAATAGGCTTATCAGGAAACCCTTGCAGGCACACCATCAAGGTAATAAATACCGGTAATGTTTATGCACTCTCGCACTTGCATTTGCTCATCATCGTTATGGGCCAATGTCCTCTACACACCGGTTGGTGGACGGATGGTCGACGTGCTTGTTGTATAATCCTTGTAAATAAATAAATACAAACACATGTAATACCATTCTTGTTTATCATCATCGGCTGGTTCGAGTAAGCAATTCCGACAAACGGCAGAGACGACGTTGAAATCTCACTGAACATGTAGTTTGAAGCGCATTATTGAGGTGCATACTGGGGAAACGTTGTTTATCTCGCTCTACTAAGACTGGCTACAAATTCTCAGGTTCAGGGTTTCTGCATAAACCAAACCAGCAAATCATTTGAACTCCAAGCGTCAATGACAGCAGTTTACGCTCCATCAATCACCATAAAATTTCCCTGATCCCTCATTCAGCGGAATAATGAATTTGACGAAAACTAATCAGAAACGAACCGAGCGCTCATCTTATTTTCTACAGAACCTCGCCCCGTCCCCGAATCGTCCCAGTCTCATCCGGAAATGGGTGGTAGCAAATGATGCGATGATGAATTTGATGAGAGTGCATTTCAATTGTTTGCATACATGGAACAGCTCAACTTTGATGGCGCGCAGACACTTGGACAGGCGGCAGAGCACTTTTACCCGAGACGGACAAGGAAGTCCTAAGCAAAATATCCCATTATTACTCGTACTATCACTGATGTGGGGATTCCATTCGCCACCCACCTCACTGCCGCCGTTCAGGATTGTTGGTTGGTGGGGCGGCGAAAGAAAGAAAAGTGATAAATTTTGATAAATTATATCGGCGGCTATGGTGGGGGGAAAATATGCAGTGCAAGGAAGCGTGCAACTGCAACACCAAACAAGTCATCAGGTTTCGTCTTCAAATGGTTGCAATGAAATGCGCAATTTGTAAACCATCAATCATTTTCACTGCCGCTTCACTCTGTTTACGGGAAGGGAAAACAAGTTTGCTTCCGAGCAGTATGAATTTTTTTTTCGTGGAGTTTCAACATGTTTGTGCTTTGAAGAATCAAGCAACAATTGGAAAACGATAAAGCACTCAGTGAATGATCGGTGTTATTTGTGATTTTCCGTGAATTTAGTTTAAATTGGTCACATTTCTCAAATTATAACTTTGGATTTGGTAATTAAGTAGGTATATTCATAGCTTTATAGCAAGAACGGCGTAGAGCCTCAGAAAACAATAAACTTACGAGTTTAATAAGGTACAACTTATAAACGATGCTGTCATAAGCGTAGTTTACACTCAAAAAACTAGAAGGGACAGCCCAATGGGGTTGTACGCAAAGTTGACGTAGAACTACGAAGCAATGTGCAATCTAGATCGCTTGATTGTTTAAAGAGTGGCCAAAATTGGTTTCCTTCCAAATCGAATTCCCATACACTAAACGTTCGCACTACAACCTTTACTATTTGATTTAGCCTGGCTTGGTATCTAAATTCATTCATCTTGCTTTCACTGGAAATAATATGTATGACATATGATAACAAGATACTCTATATCACGTAATATACCTTGCAGTGCGAATGAGTTTTGTTCATTTGGGAAACTTTTACTCAAGAAGCTGGTTTCATTTACCTCTAATTGCATACGGTTTCTGCTAGGCCTATGTGTGTACAACACTGCCAAAAGTGCAAATGTTGAAAACATTACGGCTTAGGCACAGAAAAGATGTTTTTTACAATGATGATGAATGCTCACCAGTGCATCCTCCAGTGTGGTCGCACGCCTACTGCGTCGCTACAGTACATTTGCTCTGCACAGCACTACTCTACCGTAAGACTGAATCAAATTTTCATTCAACGAAGTCAATGTGATACTAAGTTCATCAAAGGGGACGAACTTCAGTTATTAGGCCGACAATTAGTTTTAATTAGTGCACGCTGGACGGATGATTTTCTTAACAGAAATGTTCCTAATTTGCTAGCCACTGCCAGCAACTAATCCGGTAGGCACAACTAGGAACTAAAACGAACTCAACCACATAGTCTAGTCGGTCTCTGACGTGTCGCAATTCGGCTAGATTATCCCTTCTTAAATATTGTTCGATATTTGTTCAACGGTCTTTGTGATATACTCGGGAGGCGGCGTTTAATGAATGCTATTTTCAGCCGTGACGCGGTAATTGAACACAAACCGACAAAGAAAAATTCAACCAAACAAACTCTTTAGTTAATAAACTGATTTGGTCGTCCTGAAAAGGACGGATTTAATTGACGAGGGAGAAATAGTTTGCGATTCCCCTAGGGTTGTTTGTCTCGTCACGTGCGGCTTTTCCAGCCAACTCGTAGGCTTTAGCAGCCATGTTTTCGCAGCGAGGTTGACAGGAGCATCGGCACCAACAGCCAACTGTACCAACGCCTTTATGCACTCCCGCTTCACTTCACCAATTTTTGAGTACAATGGCTAATGCTACTTTTTTCTCTCATGAAATGTTACTACATTTCCGTACAGCTGATCTAATCAAAAATTGAGTTGATCCACTGTTTAACGAAAATTGAGTAACACATCCTTGAGGGAAGAGATGCATACAATTGTACTAGGATTCCATCCAGAATGTACGAATCCTAAAATCATGCCCGATCATCATTGATTTGGATGAAACTTGGCACATGAGTTCGGTACGTTGGAAAACAAAATTCCACTGGTGTTAAGATAATTTGGGTTCAAAGTAACTTTTGAGATGGGCGTATGTGTTTTCCAACATTTTACTTGAAAAATCGTAGTTCAAAAACCATTACATTTAGAGAAAAACTTTATTTAGAGAATTGTAGGGAACTAAAAAGCCTTTCTTAAAAAATATACACAGAAAAAAATGTATTTTGTCATCAAGAAAAATCAAAAATAATTACTAAAAATCAAATATCTAAAAAAACATATTTTTAATATTTTTTAATTTGTTGTATGAAATTTGAGGAAAAAAGACACGTTTTAAAAAAACTCTAGGATGGACGCACTTATAATAAAAGTTTTTCAAATAGCGAACTTTGGTGTATATTTCAAATTTTGGTTATTCATTCTTATAAATAAATTTTGATGTTACAATATGGTTTTGGAGATCATTACAAACAATAATGATCATAATGATAAACCACGTAAACGCAACCGTTTTCCAAGATATTTCTGATTTTCTTTCAATAAAATTTCAAAACCTCAAAAAATACGCCCTTTTCATAAATTACTCGTGATATTAAAACAACAATAGCTAACGATTGTTTCTCTTGTGTTTTTAGCCTTTTAAAACACATGTATGTGCCTCTTACTTACTCTTAACAGCTCGTCGATTGAAAAAGCTTCACTTAAGTTATAAGACAAAAATAATGAATTATGGTTGGATTTATATTTATATATACCATTTATTAGTCTCGGTCATTGATAATATTACATAAACATTATATAAACTATTGATTCTTTTATATATATTATGAATCCTGCCTTCTTCGTCATTCGAAAACAGTTTTACAAAACTCGTTTTCTGAAATTGGAACGAATGAGTGGTACTTTTGTGTACCTGCAATCGTTTTAGTCTGTCGGTAAATTTCATTCCATTCTGCCCTGTTCATACTCTTCATGTGATACATAACAAAACGACATTTTTGTTAAACAATCATCACTTTTTTGGTTCGCCCATTCGAATAACTCTAATGCACTTTTTATAGGGTGTTCATGTTGTACAGCAAGGCTTGCATATCTTGCCATTCGTTTTAATGTACCACCAATTGCATCGCAAGGTCCTACCGTGGGATGTTTGCGAAAAAATGCCATTCAGCATCAATATTGTATTTCTTTTAAACTTACAAAAGGCTTGCAAAGTTCTTCCTATTTTATATTGGGATGCTGCCCCGTCAGACATAAACGTAGCTTTCTTTACTTTAATTTTTCGTTTGCAAAAGCTTATGTAGATTTTGAAATAAACTACCTGCACCGCAATCGTATCATGTTTCAACACTTCTGAGATAACAATGAAACTGATATTTTTAAGTATTCCAGATTCCGTGTAATTAATGACAAAAGGGTGAATAGTGGCTTGCTCATTACTCCAATAACTACTTTGAACAGCATCTTGAAAAACAAATGAATAATTTTCAGAAAAATCACAAATTATTATTACTTTGCCGTCTTTAAGACAACTTTTATAATCTCTCAAAAAACTAGACTGCTGAGATTTGACAAAATCGTGGGATACTAATTGTTCCAACTTTTCACAAAAATAAGCAATAAATTCATCAATTGGTTTAACCAGTGTCTCTAAACTACATCTATCAGTTGGAAATCCATTGCTCAAAAGATATTTCAACTAAACCACGTTTTTCTAATTTGTCTGTTAAACTATCTCTCAAAATCTGAAAAGCCTGGACATCGTTCGCATTCACGGAGGTAACATATTTTAGTTCTAGTTGATGAGCTACATAATATTTCTTCAAACAATTTATAATCATTCTCGAATGAATATTTTCTGAGACCATGAAGCATCAAGTTAATGTTCTCATGAATGGTGCAAACACAAATGTTATGAGAACCTGTGCGCTAAGTAATTTGCAATGCTTTGGTCTTAGTGCTACAAAAGACTAAACCCAACAGCATTTTGATGCATCTCTTGAAATTTAATGAAAGCTTCTCTTAATGAACAAACTAAAAGGCGCTTTGCGATATGAACCTCTTACCTTCACTCCTCACTGAAACGTAGTCGTTCATACCAGGGTTGCTCGTGTAATCTCATCACTGTCGTAAAATTGCAAAATTTGGTTTTTTATTTCAGGGTTCAGACCGTGTCCCAGCTTTTCGTTAGGGGCAGCTAAAACACCTCGTGCTTTGCAGGAATTTAGCTTGTGATACGATGTACTTGTTTGTTATTCCAAATTCTGCCATTACTCTTTGATTTGTCCAAGATTGTGGTAAAACCGAAAGTATCCTTACTTGGTCGTCCCTCGAAGTTTCTGGATCAGCATACCGGTCCTTTAGCTGCGCGATTATTTCGTCATATTCAGCTGCTTTCACTTTCAATTGTTCCAGGTCATCCTCCTCCGCTTGATCCCCAAATATGTGTGTCCGAATGCCGTTTGAAACGTATCTTTGAACTTTTGCGGGCATAATTTACGTTCAGAACTTTTAGCCGATATTGGCGAAACGTTGATTCCAGCTACGCCCTTGTTAAATAGCTCAATATTATGGCGCCTTGAATAATCTTGCACACTGCTATCAGATGGCATCTGACATTAATGATATGTGATGGCGTTTCCTCGAGACCATATGAAAATTTTTTTTTTCAGTGTATATTTTTACAAAGCCTTTTAGTTCTCTACAACTTCCCATATAAAGTTTTTTCTAAATGTAATGGTTTTAGAACTACGATTTTCGACAAAAATGATGGAAAAAAACATACACCTATCTCAAAAGTTACTCTTGAATCCAAATAATCTTAACACCAGTGGATTTTTTTCAACATACCGAAGACGTGTACCAAGTTTCATCAAAATCGAAGATAGTTGAGTTTGAGTGACCGACCGATTTGGCGTGGAATCAGTCTACTCAAAGATTGAGCAGAAAGAAGCGAGTGTGGGCAACGACTGCTCGCCGGTGCACCATCCAAGCTGCTTGCTGCCGCTAACTGCGTGCGAACAGCCACTGCACAGCTCCACGACTGTTGTAAGACTGAGTCAAAATTTCCTCAACTAAGAGTTGGTATGCCATGCGCGCCGGATGCTGTCGCGTACGCAGCGCGGTACCAATCGAAGGCAATGGTGACGCAAGTTGCGCCGGCGACGAACTGTCGTTACTTGCGCCGCAACACCAGTTTGAATTGGTGCATCGCGACGGATGATTTCCTCAACAGAAATATGCTGTTTGCTTCCCACCAATGGCGCAGCTAATCCGGTACGCATTTTCAGTAACACAGACGTGGCATTCCACCACGGCGGTCACCGATGTGTTTGCGGAGTTTGGCGTCGAATTGTCCCTTCTAGACTTGCGTTCGTTTGTTGTTCGAACGAATTCGCTGCGTGACACAATCGGGGACGCGACGTTTGAACAGGATTGCCAGGACCAGCCGCAGTTTGAATTCAACAACAGCACTTTGAGAAAAAGTTCAACCCAACTGCTCTGGTTGGTAGCCGGTTTGGTCACCGTCCTGATAAGGACGGATTTACGTTGACGGGGGAGAAATGTTTTCGATTCCAGCTTGGCTTTCTTTGTTCTTCGTTCAGCTCCTCCAGGTGACGTGGGATGAATCTGGTCGTCTTGTTTTCACTGAGCGACGCTTTGTCTACAACGTAAGTGCGCCTTAAACACGATCTGTCGCATACGGATGCACAGCGTGAACTGGTGATGGTGATGTTCGGTCGATTCCCACGTGTTCCATAGTTGCTGGCAAGGTTGCTGGTGGCAGATATGAACCAATCAGAGCGTAGCGCAACAATGATGTCATTTTCGACCAGCAGCTTTGTGCGTTCAAGAAATTTGCGTGGGACGGGGAAAAGTTATTTGGCTGAAGAAGAAGACATTTGTTACTCGTTTCCCATGACCTTGCTAGGGAAAACACATTTTTCAACTTCTGTTGATACGGAATTTGTGGGGAGTTAACAAGAAGGTCATTTTCAAATGGAAAAATTGAACTACCTTATACTAGTTGAACTTATTTTCAGTGCTTGATGCAAAAAATTTGTGAGTCTTCTTGATAATCGTGGCGTAGAATGAAGTCATTCTGTTCAGTCAGAACGAGAGTATGGCTGCTCAAAAACGCTCTCACTTTGCGTAACGCTCCCTCATTTTTCAAAATTTTGAAACGGCGCCCGGTATAGAAAAGAAAAACGTAGTCCTACGTTAAAATACGTAGCTATATCAATCAATACAGGAATCAATTGAAATAAATTTTTGATATAAATATGGACCAGTTTTGATGAACTGATTCAACAAAACCATTGAGCTGAAATAAAACTTCATGATTTATAGAATTAGACATCTTGTTTCATTGTTCAAAACTAAATGTTCTATTGAACCAACTAAACGCATTTGTTGAAAGAATAATCATTTATTGACAAATAAATCAAAACCATTGAATTGAGCATGAGCATGATGAGCATGATTGACAGACATCACGACATGATGTTCGTCAAGCAGTCTGCATCAGCCTGCAAAGAAGCGCCGATCCAATCGTCTGGTGGGACACCACAACTCCGCAACCATTGTCGTGGACCACTTGCGAAAGTCTTCAGGAAGCGATTTCTTTCATGCAAAAAAGCGGCGACTGAAGACTAGCCTGAAGTTTGCTGAAGAAGAGTATCGCCGACTGCAAGATGATCGTTTCCGCGAGTATATTCGATCGAACATACGGTGAGTGCCTTCCGACAAGACCTTCATCTTTTTTGGGATCATGTAAACCGGCAGGAGAGCTCGATCAAGGTTCCCGGTGGGGTGTACGCACCAATTCCGGTAGGATCCTACAACAAACATCGGTGTTGAGTTGAAGCTGTTTCCAGTTCAATCAGACCTGGAGAAGCTTATTCGGCTATTCTGAAGAAGCAGCTGAATAAGCTGTCTCCAAATTTGTTTGAACAGCCTTCTAATTCGACACCGATGTTTGTTAGAATCCTGCTATCACCGGTCATCTAACGTAAAATCTTTTTGCTGGGTGCTTTCCGTTCCGTACGCGGCGACAGCTCACCTCCGTTGGTTCAGCATTACTTGGAAGAGCTTCCGTTGTATAATCTTCTTCTTCCTTTGGCGGCACCGTCGATAATGACGATAGTTGCGACAGCTCTGGCGCAGCCGAATGCATCGAAAGGTTCCTGGCCCTGATCACATTCCGCCTGTCTTCGTCGGACGGTGGCGCTCGGTGGCAATGTCGCGTCCCATCGCTGAGAATGTTGCAATCGATGCTTGACCGAAGAAGTGGTACCTGGCGGCTGGAGGCTGGCGTCGATCGCTTCTCTCTGCTCCGCAAGGGTGGAAATCACACTGCAGCCGTTGAGAACTGCCGACCGATATTGATATCTCTACTGCGCTTTATGAAAAGTTTTCCGAGAAGCTGTGCAGCGCGGCGCCATGTACCCTGGCTGCGCAGATCAGTGCAGCTCGCCAGCGACATCGAGCCTGGCTTGCGCCGGTACGCAGCGATCAACTGCGACTCGGGAGCAGATGCCATTTACAATTGACTTTCCCATCAAAGCGTTCGACAAGGTGTCTCATCGACTAGCCATTGAAGAGCCAGGACCGCCTCCAGGCCGTCCAGCGGCATTGTTCGGTGGATCGATGGCCAGCTTGTCAAAGTGCGCGACTGATTAGATCGGACCATTGTTGCCTCCCCTCCGGTGTACCAGGGGCTGCCACCTCGGCCCTCTATTATATATGCATCGTCTATCATCTTCGTATCATGATGCGCTGGTCTCAACCTTGGTACGTTACGTGCCTTACCGCGAGCTGGTAAGCTGCCCCCGTGCAATCGAATCGCTTGTAGATTGTTGTGTGGCACTGGTCGATTTAGACCATGTGTTCAGATGGTGCGTAAACGGGTGCCGATGAATGCGGCGCTGCGGCTACCGAGTGATAACGCTGCGCTCGTGTGTCGTTCCATTGTCACGGCTCAATGTCGAACGGCAGCCAACGACACGCCTGCCGGAGAGAGTCCTAGTCGAGTCGACGGCCTGAGAGTCGATCCTGATCAGCGCTTCGGTTCTGCGCGAGCACATCTCCGCAACGACCGCGAAAGCAAACGCGGTGCTCGGTTTGCTGAGTGGCAACGCACCGCCCACTTGATGGTATGCGCACGCACTTAGAGTCGCGGTAATTGTGCCTTTTGGTTCGTGCGTGCTAGCGCAGATCTGGCTCCAGCGCCGCGAGCGTTCATGTGGCATGCGTCAAAAAGTCAGCAGCGGTTCGCCGGGGTACGCCCTGCGCCGCCTTCCTGGAACGATCCAATCAGTCTGCCGCCAGATGCAGATCAGGTATTGTGCGCCGCTAAATGTTCAGCCGCCCATCAGAATCGTCACAGGCGTTGCTTCAACGGCTGTTTGTCGCTCGGCGTAGTGCTCGGTGCGACATCGATTGTAGCAGCACTTTTCTGAGAAATGTTGGTTGCATGCATGGTCTCGTCGGCTTCCGAAATCGTCGACTGTTGCGGATTTCTGGCCACTCTACTTGGACCCAAATAACCTGGTCAGATTCTGTGTTGCAGGTTGTGTTCAATCAAGTGTGTGGCCTCACTCCTGATTTTAAACATTACCTAGATTAGTACTCTAAGACATAGAGTCAAACCTTTTTTTGTGATCAGATCATGCGTGCATGTCCTGTCAGAAAGTGTTGTGTTTGAATAAATAAATAAATAAAATACATGGAACCAGCATACATCCTCGATGTGGCAAAAATTCGTGATCCCAAACTAAGGTAATACAAGCACAGGTCAAGAAGAAAATTGGTAGTAATATGTTGACATTTCATCTATCCTGTATAAAACTTAGAGGGTGGCGAATCAATGGGTCCTCCCTTAACTCAGTCAGTAAGGTGCGCGGCTACAAAGCAACACTTGCTTCTATAAGCTTTTTTTTGTCCTGATTATTCGCTGCCGCAGCGGGAAAAACGCTGTAGTCTGCGTGATCCTATAATCGTTGAACAGAGGCAATCACGTGAACAAGCGTGGCGGTGCTCATCCACTGGTACGCGTTCAAAGACAGCGTCCGAAGGCGGCAATCTTCTGTTATCAACACTTGCACTGTCGGGGTAGGGACAATAGCGATTTTTTTGACGTCAGACTACGTCTTACGGCAAGGGTAGGGTGTCAAGCAATGC
>JASCZW010012307.1:0-28940 GCA_034211315.2 Aedes japonicus
GGGAACATGGTAAGCCAGTTTTGCCAGAACCCAGGAAGGCGCATTGGATCACAGCAAAGAGGATTCTGCGGTATCTCAAGGGAACCAAGTCGATGAAAATGGCATACTCGAAGGAGTCCGATGAAGGTTTCGTTGGCTACAGTGACGTGGTTTGGGCGAATGATCCTGAAACACGTCGTTCTATCACCGGCTATATCTTCAAGCAGACATGTGGTGCCACTGCATGGAGCTGCCTTAAGTAGAGGCTACAGTTGCTTTGTCAACAATGGAGGCAGAGTACATGGCTGTTCCGGTGGTGACCCAATAAGCCTTGTGGTGACTTGGACTACGGGAAGAGTTGCATGGAGTTTCGGAGGCAATTCCAATTCGTTGCAACAAGCTCAGTACTGTGCATCTGGCGAAAAAGGGTGTGGATATCTACCTTGCAGCAAACATATTGATATCCGACCACCACAACAGGGTGCGGCAGAAAATAATGCGAAAATGTTCAAACTTAAGTATTGGGTTAATTTGTGTAGCAAGTGGCTAATTTCTTTCGAAAGTGTATTTGTTTATGTTTTATTTCAAAGTGCTGCATCCAAACATTATATTTGTTTTACTGCAAATTCGTCAAAATGTTCGCGAAAGAAGTGATCACCAGTTTGTTGCTCGCCCAGAAGAAGCCGAAAGAGATTGCCAAGGTGGTAGGGTGCCATTTGGCAATAGTTTACCGCATAAAAAGTCTCAGCAGGATGGTCCTAAGCAGCGGAAGCCGAGAAGGGACGTCCGCGCTTTGCATGCACGCCGAACGTGATCAAATCGGTCAGTGCAAAATTGCTCGCAACCCGGTGCGTTCCATAAGAAAACTTGCAAAGGAATCCATGCGGAGAATCATCAAAGAAGACCTGCATGCATCTTCCAGTGCCAGAGTGAAACGCCACTTGATTACGGACCGCATCAAAGAACTACGAGTGACTCGTTCCAAGAGATTACTTTCCTTGTTGAAGAAGGAAAAAATTATAATCCTGTTCTCCGTCGAAAAGCTTTTCAGCATCGATGCTGTGGCCAACAGCCGCACGGACCGGTTCATTTCACCGCAGAAAATGGAGAACGTTCCGGCAAAAGTGAAATTCAAATTTCAAACCAAACATCCGGCTGGTGTCATGATGTTTGGCTTGGTGGCGTCCAACGGTTTGAAAATGCCGCCTGTTTTCATTGATGCTGGAGTTAAAATCAATACCGAAGTGTATATCGGTATTTTAAAGGGCCAAGTGCTTCCTGGGTGAAGGCCAACTTCTCCGAGGACCAAAACTTTGTCCTTACAGCAGGATGGAGCGCCGTTTCACACATCCAATCGAACCCAACAATGGCTTGAACGATAACATGAAGTTTTGGCCGAAGGATTTGTGGCCCCTAGCAGTCAGATCTTAATCCGTTGGATTATTCGATTTGGGAATATGTTGAAACACGAGCCTGCAAAACATCACACCCTAGTGTAGAAACCCTGAAGTCAACCATAACACGCACATGGCAGTCAATATCGGAGGACTACGTCTGAAAGGCATGCTGTGGCTCTCCGGCGTCGGCTCGAGGATGTTATTAATAAAAATTGAGGACACATTGAATAAATTTGTTATCTATAAACATAACTGCACTCGAAAATGTTGATATTATTGCTTGAATTAGTTGAAAATGGGATTTGAAAGAAAAAGAACAAATTTTCGCATTATTTTCTGCCGCACCCTGTAAGTCAATTTAAGAATGACCTTCTGAGATTTCAAAGTAATTATCTGAAGGATAACACCTTTTTTTAGAGATTGAGTCATATGGTGGATAGATGCTTTTTGCAGGCTTTCTCACGATGTTGTTGCTAGCTTAGATAGCTTTAGAAAACGGCCAAGGCTTGTTCATCAGATAGTTTTTGCGTAGTTACACCAGTCTTCAGGATATTTGCCATATCCTTCTAACTCTCAGCATGTAAAACTACTTCGGTAGCAAACTGCAATTCACCTAAGATAAGAAGAAGATCAATATTTACGTTTATTAGAGAACTTTTCAACGACGCATGAGTGAAAATATCGCACTAGAGCTGTACGTACGACGCAAACTTTCAGTTTTGCGGCGCTTGCTCCGGTTGCAATTATCGTCGAACTCTTTCGAAGGTCAGCCTCCTTTATTAACATTGTCTCCTGATGTTGTTTAGCAAGGTCCAGAAAGTACAAGAAAATCCTCGAGCTATTCAGCATCAGCTATCAAGAAACGATCCTTCATCCGTTTCGCGATATTCCATCGGTGCAAGAACTCTCGAAAGAAGCTTGAAATTTGTTTCTCACCTTTTTCAAAGATGCATCCTACATTTGTTGCAATGTTGTTTCCAATCGCAGCTCGTATATTATCCGTTTGAGTGATAGTAAGCACAGATTCCAAAATATGCTTTATTTTAAAGAAAATTTCTAATTGAATTGAAAAAAACGAAATATCGAAACGTTAAAAATGGTTTTCGGTTTGAAAATCAGTAGATTATCATTTGTTTTCGAGCACATTTTACTGTTGATTTCCACCGGATACTACTTTCACCTACTTTACAGCTCACTGCAAGTATTCAATTGACTTTAGAGCAAACTCTTATTATTCTCTTCATGCGTTTTTGACGTTTATCCCTCATTTAATTTTTTAAATAGGGCCTATGTTCATTCGTCGATCAAAAAAATCGATTAACTATATTTCTTCCTACTGCAACATAGAGTGGTGGTCTTCCTTCGGAAAGGAAGTAAAGCCGTTGGTCCAAGTGATGAACCCGATCAAAATTATTCGCTTGCTACCGTAAACTGAGCGGTGGATTTGTGGAACTGACGAACACAATCAAATGGTTAAGGATTGAGCTTAACATTTCATCAACATTGCGACTCCACTGCTCAGGTCATGTTAGGATGCGAATAAAGTTAATATATTTTTGATCAAATAATGGAAATAGGACCTATTCAAAAATTAATCGAGATATAGTAGCGTGTAGCATTGCGAAGTGATTGCAAGAAAATCGATCGAGGGAGCGACCCCGGCGTAGTGGTTAACATCCATAACTCTCACGCCAAAGTCACGAGTTCGAACCTCACCCCGGACAAGCTACGATAATACCCAAAAAGTATTTGAGTGACTACGACAGGAGATGAACCTGCCCGAGGGCTGAAGATCTCGATAATAAATGGGGAAAATCGGATCTTGCAGAATTGAATTGAATCTATCATTTTGAATTGATTATTTGTTGTGTGGGAAAATCAGGATGAATATTCGTCAAAGTTGATTTATAAATGAAACAATCAACAAAAATAGAAAAATCTCAACATAAAGATCAATTAATCGAGTGAAAATATTCGATCTCTCGATTTTCGATTCCGATTGCCCCATTCCTGATACACAGAGATAAACTTATGTTCATGTACTTCATCCATATATTACGTAGACAGTTTAGGTGGAAATGACAACGGTACATTAAATTTTTTAGATTTATGGAAGGGGCTCAAAATCTTGTCAACACAGGTATCTGAATATCCCCTGGATTCCTGCACGTTTTTATTAATTTTCCGTATGGAAATGAGTGAAGAAAAATCTTCCCATAAATAAAAATAAGAAATAATTGAGAGCACTGTAGAAGCATAGTTACTCACTTGAAATGAATTTCTCAACACCAGAAATGAACTCAGCACCTCAACTAAATGTGTGATTTTCTGTCAGTTTAAGCAAAATTTTAGGTTTTGTCCGACTTTTGTACAGAGAGCCGCCACTGTGGAGCGTCATGGCTGCGTAGAAATGGTAACAATCGCTTCTTTAGACATTCTTCACGGACCATTCTTACGATCGCACCCAATAGCTTCTCGCACTTGCTCTTCTTTTGACGCCGTCTTTGATCTTAAAGCTTGTAATAACTCCAAAAACTTATTTCACACAATGAGCAGACATACGTTCATCAGTCTGCGAAATATTCCACGCGTTGATGAAGTATTTCCAGAGATATACGGGTGTCTAGATTTTGTCGCGAACAAGCCTTAAGATAATATGAATGAGTTCTATAACGGCGTTGTTTAGTTCATAAAGTCAGAAATAAAACCTTTGATAAGAGTAGAAAGAATTTGAGAAAACAAGGTTTAGAGACCATTGTAAACAAACTGTGTAGGTTGGCTGGCAAAAACCATGATGGCATTTCGATGTTGACTCGATGCGAGCTCGTTCCTATATATTTATGTTTCTGCATCTTTGAAAGAAGTTCAATAGAACAATAGCCGATGTAATAGCAGAATTGCGTCACCACTTAACATACTTGATGGCGTTGTGTGTAAGTCATAGAAAATACAGTTGTCGAGATCGACGAAATTTTGTTGGATTGGTCGACTCAATCGACCGCTCGGAACTTGTGAACGATTTGTCACATTTTTTCAAAGTAAGTTTGTTTGATACGTCGTTTTTCACCGAGTAGTGGTTATTGTAGGGAATGTTCATTAATTCACGCAAAAAGTGACTTCTAATTATTCCCTTGTCACGTTTTCTGTATGCACCTTCAATTTTTTGTATGAATCGTCACGTTTTCCCAAACCCCTCCTCTGTTACTGCGTGATATAATTAATGGACCTTCCTAAGGTACAATATACACCCAACCATTTTTTTATCAGAAAAAAACAATTTTGTAAAAGCACAAAAAAAAGTTTAATGCTATTAATACCAAAACAAATTATGGACAGTTCTTTTCTGGAAGCTAAACGCAAATATACTGAAAAGATACATCTGCACTTGGGATTTGAAAATTTACCCTCTGAATTAAGTGATTCATGAAATTAGTTCTAGATTCCTAGACGTATAGAAAAGTAATACCCAGAATTTAAGGCACATCCTAGAAAGTTCAGAAGGAGACTTCCCAGAGCTTCAGGAAGACTTCCTCGAATAAAAATATTATACAAAAATTAGGCAGAAACTTATCAGAAGAAAAAGGAGGACTTGCTAATGGTTCAAGCAGGAATATCCCAAACAAATCTGGACCAAAAATACTGACGCTCAAGATTATACTTATCCACTAAGTTCAGGAGAAATCTTTCTCGAAAATCAGGAGAGGGCCTCTCAGAGCTTCAGGAGTAGTTTAAAGAAGTGGAATTTTTGAAGTTCTGGATCTCTTCCCATGAATGAAAGATGCAAAGTTTTGGAAATAAACTTCTCCTCCAAGCATAACACACGTCCTCAATTTTAGTTACAGCAACCTGAGTTGTGCCTTGTAAAGCACAGTTACTTTCACCTCAATTACAATCAAGAGTGCTGCTATGGCCGGTGGTCAGAAGCGAACTAACAAGGTAGGGCATTATCTATATTTTCTCAAAAATCAGAAACAAACTTCAACTAAAATCAGAACGATATGCTTTAGAACTTTATGAAAAACTTTTTAGGAAATTTAGGAAGGAATTTCTGGAATATTCCAAAAAAAACTTCCTGATACGATTAGTTGGAACTACCTAGAAGTGCTTGAAAGTTTCACTGATATTCGGAAGAGAATATTTTATTTTCCAAATTTTCTTACAAATTCTGTAGAGTAGTTTACAAAGAATACTCTCAGGTTAAAACTTCCACGAATATCAGGAAGAAACATTACAGAGAAGGCACTACCTATAAGTTCAAGAAGGAATTTCACAAAAAAATCAGGAATTCAGGAGAGAACTTCCGAGAAGTTCCAAAAGAAACTTAACAACAGTTTAGTTGGAGCTACCTATGAAGTGCTAGTGAGCTTCTCTGAAGTTAAAAATCGAACATTTCAGAATATCAGAATTAGGTTTTCCCGAAGTTCCGGAATTCCCAGAAGTTCAAGGAGATACTTCTGAGAAAAACAGGAATAAACTTTCCAGAAATATAAGGGTACTTCTTAATTGTGCTAGAATGCATTTTTCAGAAATTCAAGAACAAACATTCCTAAAGTTCAAGAGAAAACTTTCCTGAAGTTCAGAAGAGGACTTCTCAAAAGTTCAAGAAGAATCTTCCAACAAATTTAAGAAGATATTCCAAGAAATTCTGAAGAAACCTATCTCCAATTTTTCGAATTTTTTTTTGCGGTTCAGATTGGGATTTATTTATGCAGTTTAAACACTAAGATTCAGGAAAAAAAACTTATCATATGTTTCTGGAAGGTTAGCTTGATTGTTAGATGTAAATTTCCGAAAACATCAGAAGTGCCAGAAGTTCATTAGAACTTCCAAAAAATTTCGGACCAAACTTCTCAGAATTTTTAGTATTTTTCTCTATTTTCGTAGAAGATCAGGAGAGAGCTTTCTTGTAATCCAAGAGATAACCACATAACGAACCGAAGAAGCAGTCTATATCATTCATTTGATGATAGCAATATTCGTTGCTCATGGCACCATATCCAAAATATAGTAAACACCATCTTCCTATCGTTCACATCGTACTTCAGAAGCAAAGAAAAAGTTTGAAGGGTGCATGGAATCAAATTGCGACACACACAAATATTCGGCAAAATTCGCCCGTTCAACCAATCATCTTCCAACCTTCAGAAGTAAGTAAAGCATGCAATATATATTCCCCCCCACCACCCCCCCCCATTTTTGTTTAATTCAATTTCAATTCCACATCCAAATGCACAAAACTTCTTCTTTAACACTACTCATAAGGTCCTGTACAACATTTGAACCAACTTTTTTTGCGTTGCAATACATTTTTCTTCATATCTTCCTCCGATTTCACTTCTTTAGGATGCTTCATTGTGCCTGCTTCATGATGACCCAGTACTTTTCAATTAGCCGCAGTTCCAGGTGCGTTCGGGGGTTGAGATGCTTCGACACGTAATTGACCTCTTTAACCTTGTACCCACTCCAAAACCTCTTTTGAGTAATGGCACGAGGCCAAATCCGGTCAGAAAATCGTAGGACCATCGTGTGGCCTAGAAGAGAAGTAGACGCTTTTGAGGCATTCCTTTAGGTACATCTGCCCATTGACAGTTACAGCCATTTAAAGTGGTGCAATTCTGATTCCGTACAACTTTTAAATGCTTCACCAGAAGGCAAAAGAACTTCGAGATAAAATCGTTGGAGTGAGATAGATTACTTCATATCAATTCCTTTTAATGTTAAAGCAACCTTATAATGTAAAATGTTTGAAGAAATTATGTTGTCAACAGCTTTAGGTATCGTCACGCGAAGGTGATAACTAGATTTTACCAACTAACTTATTCCGAGTGTCTTAGGGACACTTGCCTCTAGTGAAGTGAAAAGTCACCCTGCAGTGACGTGATTCTCCAATTGATTTACCTAAAGGAGTCACGCCACTGCAGGTGACTTTTCTGAATTCACCAGGTATGACAAAGCAGTGCCCTTGAATCTCGGAATAACCTCAATAACTCCTCTTCTGAATCATCTCTGAAATTCAAGCTGGACAATGTATAAGGTCCAAAGTAACATTAGGAGACTTACTTCGTCGATTTTCTCTATGCCCTTCTGCGGCATATGTAAAACATATTCAAGTATTTTTTAACACACAGTACAGTAATATTAAAGGGGATAGACAGTTAGAATTTTTAATTTTTTTTTTCAAGGGACGTTTTAGCTCAAATCAATCGAAACTTCTTTACAGTGTAAAGTGTATTATAAGTTATAAGTGTATCCATGTAGTATACAAATATATTTATTTTTATTTTTCTCTAACAATATGCAGCCGTTTGAGTGCGTTGAGAAAGTCGTTGTATTTTGCTTGTGCCGGTTCTCCTGGTCTCAGTTTTGATCTGAAACCTCCTATCCCAAAAAAAAAATAAATTAATTTCATTTACAGTTAGTAGATGAATTGGGAAAAAGTAAAAAAAAACTTTTTTGAAAAAAATCCATACTTTTTCCGCCATTTTTCCATACTTAATAATAAAATATTACAATAATTTTTAATGCATATAGAAGGTAATACTATAATAAAGAAATCCTATTTGTTTCAGCATAATCCAATAATCAGTTTTTGAGTTATCACCGGCGTAAACTCCGATAATGCTGTTTTGAGCGACACACAATAGAAAATAGGTCTTCTTGGTCAAGCGTCTCTTTATACCAGCTGCGCGCGAAAATGGCTTCTTCGAAAAACGATGGAAAGAAACACATGGAGCTCGAATTTCGAAAAAGGTTTCAGGAGCGTATTCTACAGGAAATTTACTAACTTTTTATCTATAATTTAGAAGAAAAATTAGTAATCCCCATTTAATTCCAACTACCTTGCTTATCTTCGACAGATACGCGTCTTTCGTCTACAATGTGCAGACTTCTTCAGTGTCTCGTACTAATAACTTTTTATGCAAAAATAAAAAAAAAATTTTTTTGGTCATCCTAACTGTACATCCCCCATTAAGTGTAATTTAGGATTCAATACGTCAAACACATCAGCAAATCGTTTAATAGACAAATTATAAACGAAAGAGAAAGTCGACGAAGAGAATCTCTCAATGTTGCTTAGGAACTAGTGCATTGTTCAGCTTGAATTGAAATCGACACTTGTCAACATATTAATTAATAACTTTCTTCAAAAATACTACTTCGCAACTTTAAAACAGTGTCCGAATGAGGTTTTCTGAATAACAAAAACATAAATGAAATTTTAAAAACAAGCGTGAAAAATGTAAATACTTATTCTTCGGCTGTCAGTTACGGCAGCTCATTGAAAAAAGCCCTGAATTATTGTATGGTGTAATATTTCAATGACATTTTTAAAAATTTCAACACTTCAGCCAACTCCTTCAGTCAGCTTCTGTAATATGCAATTTTGCTCGACTTGAACCACTTGTTCCAATCCACTATGGTCCAGATCACGAATTTACGAGGAAACATGCTCCTAGCGCCTAAACTTGAAACTTTACAGCAAAGTGATGTTCTATAACATGGTTTGTATCACTAAGGCCCATTTTTTTTATTGTAATTAAAATTAGGGTGGTCCCCATTTTCACAGATATACAAAAAATACCTTTTTTATTTGCAGAAATTGACGTTTTTATTCTTGCGCGAAGTTGTAGCGCAAAAAATTTCATGGACTTTTCATTTACACATTTTTTGTAGCAATCTATTTAATGGTTGAAGCTAGCGGCAAAGTTCGTATTCCAAAGTACGCGTCTTCAAAAGTTCTAAAATTCGTCTGAACACAACTTTACGGTGGGAATTGAAATAAAAAAGTAAGGCCAAAAAAAACTTTTTTTTTTGAGACACCCTAAGTTGATGAGGGAAAATTGTTCTAAATCGGTCATTTTTCAAGCTATAAAAAAATGTATATATGAAAATTCCATGACATATTTTGCACTACAGCTTTGCACAAGAATATAAACGTCTATTTCTGCAAATAAAAAAGGCATTTTTTGTATTTCCGTAAAAATGGGGACCACCCTAATTTTAATTAACATCGAAAAATGGGCCTTAGCGATACAAACCATGTTATAGAACATCACTTTGCTGTAAAGTTTCAAGTTTAGGCGCTAGGAGCATGTTTCCTCGTAAATTCGTGATCTGGACCATAGTGCAATCTATTGAATATCAAAAACCATACTTATCCACCTAACACATTAAATTTAGACCTGGTATACTGTCTCTCGTTCGGTAGATGTCATATCGTCATTAACCTGGGCGCGGCCGGGAATAAAAATTTTCAACCTTTTCTTCTCTTACCTCTTGTTGTAGAGCTTTTCCTTCCCAATTAGTTTTCTATAAGCAATCAGACTAAGAGTGAGAAAGTAAGTCACATGCCAGCTTCTAGAATGCAATCTACTGAATATTCCGTTACCAACCCAACTTCAGCTTTTTACTTTTGTTCATTGAGACATATTTCCATAAATTTAATTTTATTTCATAAACTTAATAGTATTCCTATCTTGATTGTACATAGGTGGCATTATTATTGCTAAATGTATATTTCGTGCAGAGTTTTCCATACAATGTCTTCGCCTTTCAAGAATTTCTGATGCAAATATTTCCCTTGGCTAAATCCATGCATTTACAACGTCCATTCCATTTCTTTACCAACAGACTCAACCCGGATATGGGGCTGCTGGAATGATGGTAAGTGTATTTCGAGAATTTCCCTGCTTGAAGTGTTTTTCATTCAATGCCATTCTGTTTGTCTGATGGTTTTATAACTTTTCTCCATGGTCCAGGTCCATGATGATTTTGAATAATTACATTACTGTTTTCGTTGTTTGAAGTTTCCATAATTTTTTACTTCATTTTCCAATTGTGTGTGTTTTTATTTTAATTTTAATGTAATAACTCGTGACAGTGCCATTTTGTTTTGTTTGTTTTTGTGAATATTGGCCTGCTTTGTTGGTTTCGCCAAATAACAGATAAACAGTCAGTGTGTGTTTTTCGTTTTTCACCAACCAAAACCCCTCATGAAATTATGAATCATTACTCGATACCAGCTCAACGCAATTATGTAAACATTCCCCCTAAATAACCATTACAACTTTAATACCTTCTAAACAGCACATTTATCCTTCGAAAAACTTGCCCGGCAAATCCCTCCGAACGGCTGGCGTTCCCTTTTCCTGGAGACCGCCAACGACGTAAGAGCATCCAAACCCAAACCCAAAAACTCAAGCGGCGGAATAGTTTGGCCAAAAAGGTCTGCATCCTAATCTGCTTATATTCGAGCTCACAATCTTCTGACTCGGGAGCCTCATCCTCTTACTGATAAAGTTGCTCTCGTTTTCGTCGTAGATGATAGCACCTATAAAACGGCAAGAAGTTCGGGTTTGGCCCTCCGCACTTTTCCAGCCGCCAACATATTTCGTATTTTATTGCTCATTCAACATTCCGAGATATCGCCAGCCATGCAGCCATGGCAGAGGAGCATGGGAATCTACATACACATATCTTTATGCTGAGCATTGCCTGAAAGCCCGGTGCGTTAATTTTGTGTTCCGCCGAGCTTCGCTGGTATGTGTATGTGTGTGTGTGCGCTTCTCGAGCCAAGAATGCATTCCATAAGGAAGGCCTCTTGGTCCCATTGCTTTCATGTGGGAAGGGAGCTGGCGTACCTTGAAGAAGTGCGATTGCCAGGGTTTCCGATTCCTGAAGGTCCTGCGATGTTTGCGAGAAAGCGTTTCGAAAGCCCTGTTCGCTGCGATGCCAATCGTTTGAAACAAGTGATATCCTTCGCAGTAGACAGCTGCCAGCAGCCGACAAAGTGCCCTACTTGGTGAACGATATTGTGTGCTCTGGCATAAGTAAGTCGTCCAAGCTGGTCGGGGAATTGCTTCTTTCAATTTAACGGCATGCTTAGGGTGGCTCTCCGTCGGAGACATCCATTCCTTGCAAGCTTCTAAGCTCATATTTAATTTGGTTAATCGAAATCTAATTTACATCCGGATTATTCAAATTCGACTCTTCACCTCGTAAACATTCCATCTGATTCGAGGCTTAATTCGAAGCAACCCTACACCATCGCCGTTGCCGGTTGGAATTTACAAACGCTTTTTGCACGCTCACTCTCTTGATTTCTCCAAAGCTTCCTGTTTATCTGGCATCATCTCGCGTCGCGTTGGTCTTTTGGAGTTTTGCCTTGCTCCTGAAAGAAGTATGACGACCCGCCACACCGTTGACAATGTACTTGGCGTCCTTCTACTATCTCTATCTCTCGCTCCCTCTCTTTCCGTAAAGCGAGTTGCCTATTCCCTAGGGACATTATGGCTGCTGCTGGTCTCGTCGGTCTTTTCCATGCTTCTGGATGCTGCCCGAGAGTGCCGAACAGATCTCTGATAGCGATGAGGAGAAATGGGAATTGTGCATGGATTATTCGGATGTTTTCCTAATTTGGTTATGCAACTGGATGGTAAGGACTGTTTATCTCGGAAAGTTATTGAAGTTTGAAGTATAAATAAGAGGTTCATTATCTTTGAAAATTGTCTATGTGTAATTTCAGTAAATTTAAAACAGCGTTCAGGGACAGTGATCTGGATTATCGGTTTCTGTTTTACATATGAAACATCTACAGGGTGCGGCAGAAAATAATGCGAAAATTTGTTCTATTTCTTTCAAATTCCATTTTCAACTAATTCAAGCAATAATATCAACATTTTCGAGTGCAGTTATCTTTATAATGTCCTTTTAACAAATTTATTCAATGTGTCCTCAATTTTTATTAATAACATCCTCGAGCCGACGCCGGAAGCCACAGCATGCTTTTCGGACGTAGTCCTCCGACATTGACTGCCGTGTGCGTGTTATGGTTGACTTCAGGGTTTTCACACTAGGGTGTGATGTTTTGCAGGCTCGTGCTTCAACATATGCCCAAATCGAATAATCCAATGGAATAAGATCTGAACTGCTAGAGGGCCACAAATCCTTCGGCCAAAACTTCATGTTATCGTTCAACCATTGTTGGGTTCGATTGGACGTGTGACACGGTCTCCATCCTGATGTAGGACATCGTTTTGGTCCTCGGAGAAGTTGGCCTTCACCCAGGGAAGCACTTGGTCCTTTAAAATACCGATATACACTTCGGTATTGATTTTAACTCCAGCATCAATGAAAACAGGCGGCATTTTCAAACCGTTGGACGCCACCAAGCCAAACATCATGACACCAGCCGGATGTTCGGTTTGAAATTTGAATTTCACTTTTGCCAGAACGTTCTCCATTTTCTGCGGTGAAATGAACCGGTCCGAGCGGCTGTTGGTCACAGCATCGATGCTGAAAAGCTTTTCGTCGGAGAACAGAATTATCATTTTTTCCTTCTTCAACAAGGAAAGCAATCTCTTGGAACGAGTCACTCGTAGTTCCTTGACCGGGTCCGTAAACAAGTGGCGTTTCACTCTGGCTCTGGAAGAAGCATGCAGGTCTTCTTTGATGATTCTCCGCATGGATTTCTCCGAAATATTGGCTTCCTTTGCAAGTTTTCTTATGGAACGCACCGGGTTGCGAGCAATTTTTACACGAACCGATTTGATCACGTTCGGCGTGCGTGCAAAGCGCGGACGTCCCCTTCTCGGCTTCCGCTGCTTAGGACCATCCTGCAGGGACTTTTTTTATGCGGTAAACTGTTGCCAAATGGCACCTTACCACCTACGCAATCTCTTTCGGCTTCTTCTGGGCGAGCAACAAACTGGCGATCACTTCTTTCGCGAACATTTTGGCGAATTTGCTATAAAACAAATAGAATGTTTGGATGCAGCACTTGAAAGTAAACATAAAAAAATACACTTTCGACAGAAATTAGTCACTAGCTACACGAATTAACCCAATACTCAAGTTTGAACATTTTTGCATTATTTTCTGCCGCACCCTGTAGGCGAGTCTGCTTCGAGCATCGGTTGTGAACGATTATGTCGATGTGTTTTGTTGCGCACCTTTTTGTTATCGAGTATACAGTGCTTGACATTCGTTTAGTCGCACCCCATTTGTTCTTCGTTTTTTAAAGATAATCTAATTCATTTTTTATATTTTTCGGTTTTTGAAACAACCCATTTATTTTCACCGAATAAAATGTTCAAGATAATCAAAAATTTATTTTTAGTTCAGAAAACTAGACATTCATTTAGCCGCACCTTATATATTTAAAAAATAGCCATGCTGAGTGACAAATTTCGAAGTTCAGCCATAGTTAGTATTCGGTATGGCCTCTTCCGTTTCGGATAACCCCAAAAATCCGATTTGGCATCGAATCGAAGGGCTTTTGTAGTGTTGCCATGTCAATTTTGGCCCAACACTCCTGAATCGTTGCCTTTAGGCTGGAAACACTGTTAAATTGTCGTACATTTGCATACACCATCTCGGCTAGGGTACCCCAGAGGTTCTTTATAGGGTTGCAATCGGGACTGCAGGCCGGCCATTCAAGCAGTGGAATGTTTTTGTCAGCAAACCATACTATGGATTGCCTAGACACATGGATCGAAGTGTTCTCCTGCTGAAAATTATGTCATATGTTGCGTCGTTCTCCATGTATCCGACCAAAACATCCTCCAGCAGATCCAGATACATTCCGGAATTCATTCTTGTCGAAATTAAACAGATTGGAAGTTTGGCATTGTAAGAAAAGGCTCCCCATACCATCAAACTTCCACACCCAAAATTACGTTTGGATCTAACGATGCCTTTGTGGATTGAGTTATGCCAATAGCAGCTGTAACAATCCGGTCTGTCTAGATTAAACTTTTTTACATCCGAAAAGATCACATTTCAACAATCGGGTCTCCATTCCAAGTATTTCCTCGCGAATTTAAGCCGGTTTTGCTCATGGGAACATGTGAGTATCGGTTTACTTTGAAGTTTCCTCTAATCGATGTTTGGAGATTCGTTCAAAATACGCGCGATATGTCTGGTCGTTACTGGAACATCAAATTTTTCTTTTATTCGAGCAGGATAACCGATTTGTAGTAGCTTCGTGTCTTATTTGCCCTTTTAGCCGCAAAGAGATTTTGCTTCGTCCTTTTGTAGGACGTTGTTTCACACCATATTGCTTGCCTTCTGCCTTTAACAACGTTATGATTCGTAGTTCCTCCCCCGTCAATCGAGTGCCTTTTGCTTTTTCTATAAAACGTTCATAAATCTTATTTTAAATCAACATTTTCCAATACACATCTTCAACTTACCTTCCAAAAAGAAGACCACGAGACAATATTTCCAAAAATTCTCAAAATAACACCGCAACACCAAGTAAAACTCTCTTTTTTGCACTGCGGCTAAACGTATGTCTTAGAGACACTGAAAATTAAATTTCGTTTATGTTACGAACTCGAAAGTAAGACTAACAAATCTATTCGTTGTTTTCTGCAACGAAACTGTTTTTTTCTTTAAAAGAAGCTACCTTCGTATTTAATGCCACACGCGCAACTGTCACAAGCACTAAGCATTTGTTGACAGAGAAAGAACATTCGTTCATTCTACGAAAACAATACAATGAGCTACGAGTAATTTGTCAGCAACAACAAAAGAAACGTCTCTCTGTGTGGTTGGAAGAACGACTGACAGATCTACTTCATCGGCTCGAAATATAGTTGAAAAAAAGCCAACCACCGAAGTTGTTCGTGATTGGGGATTCGATCCTGCATTTTCAGAGAGCTGTTATTGAGTCCGTGGTTGATCTCAATAGGGTCTGTTGACTCGTGAGAAGTTAATTGATTATTGTGCATCAGGTTCCAATTCTCGACAGTGCATTCATTTCTATTTTGGGATAATTTAATCGCTTCCCATCATCCCAGCAGAATACGAACATTTATGAGTACGACCGAATAGGAAGTAACGATTGCTGGTCTTCTGAAATTCACTTTTGTGCATTGTACAAAAAGGTATAATAATAGCATTTTTTAAGATGACAAGCAATATGAATGTTTCATGAGAATTTACGAGACATTGGATCTATGTACAGAATCCGTGTTTACGAAACGAGTGAAAGCTAATTTACGAAAATAAATTTTTAGTGTAGAAATGACGTTTATTTATGTGCTTCCTTTAATACCGTAGTGGTAGGTGTTTTCGTGAGATGAGCGTACTTTCCAAGAAAGTGCTCTACACGCTATTTCTAAACAACCACAAATTGAGTACGATTGACACAAATTCGTCGGATGTACGGCTACTCAAGAGTGAGTAAACGATAGTTCGTAGTGGTAAGATGGCGGCTTTAATCTGATCGATGTTTACTTATTGTCAACGTGTTACTCCTAACCATCTTTACTCACTTTTGAGTAGCCATCTTTCCCACCAATTTCATTCCAGCAAATCCATTTTTTTATAGTATATGAAGCTGTCAAAAAATGGGGTACTTTAAAATCAACAATGCATATACTCAGCGAAACAAGCTTCAATATTATATGAATTTCATAAATTTACCTTATGAAATTTAATGATGATGCAAAAATAAAAATATGGAGCAACCTGGATTCGAACCTTGAACGTTGAGGATATGGGTCCAGTGAATTGTACACTAGTATATATCAACACTTGTAATCAGTAAAACTTAAGGGCGTACAACAACGTCGTGTGAAACAAAATCCATTCATGAGTCATCCTTATGAAATTCCAAATCATCGTTCATAAGTTGTACCTTATGAAATTCATAAGATTATTTGGTTGAGTGTAGGCGAATCTGCTTCGAGCATCAGCTGTGAACGATTATGCCGATGTTTCGTTGCGCACCTTTTGTTACCGAGTATAGCACGTTATCTAATGTTCGGTGTCGCGAGTGATCGAGTGTCCGTATACAGGAAGCAAAATGTGAATTTACCATGTGATGTTAATATTGATACCCATCGAACTTATCGAATTCTTCACAGAATCAGCAACTTGAAAGAAATATCACTATAGAATGTTCCAGAAAGTATAAGCACACTATCAAAACAACAAAAAAGTCATTT
Source organism: Aedes japonicus (assembly GCA_034211315.2). Lineage (NCBI taxonomy): Eukaryota > Metazoa > Arthropoda > Insecta > Diptera > Culicidae > Aedes > Aedes japonicus. Next base: position 16,331 of record JASCZW010012307.1, read on the forward strand.
TAGTCAGCTACCATGGAAGCCATACGGGAGGAAGGTTTAAAATTACATTTGCATAAGCTTAGATCGTTTCAGATATTCAATAGCCTTAAGCAGTTCGGAGTGAGTAAGCGTTTTATATATCGTACCTTGAAACGGTTCAAGGAAACTGGAATTGTCCATATTCAACACAAAGGAGGTGCCAGACGAACTGCCAGAATGAAGAGAAAGATCAAATTTGTGAAGGAACGAAGAAGACGAAATCCGTCCGTATCTGGTCGTAAATTGAGCAAACAATTTCAAATGTTCAAATGCTTCAATGAATAGGTTCCTCAGACATGATCTGAAATACAAGCCGTACAAGAAACAACGGGTTCGTGGGGGACGGAGCGTCAACAGCGGCCAGGGTCCAAGAATCATAAATCATTTGGTTCGGCACGGTGACTGCGAGATTTTATTTTCGGATGAAAAGCTCTTCCCTTTTCAGAACAGTCATAATCAATAAAATGATCGTGGCGGCATGGGACACCGTTTCACCGCGGAAAATTTGTCCGATTTCATCACAAGCGAAGAATGGCCTGCATCTTCACCGGATCTCAACCTACTTGACTACTTTGTTTGAGTTAATATGCTTCAACATATAGGCCCTACGAAAGGGCGTATTTTAGATCGATTCAAGAAACATTTGGTTAATATTTGGTACCAAATTCCTCAGGAAATCGTGCTTGCCAGCTGCGATGGGTTATCAAGGAAAAGGGTGAGAGATTCGAATGGAATTAATATGGTTTGTTTCTATGACCATATTAATTCCATTATTTCTCAAATGAAACATAAGTGCTATGATTTGGTTGATTTGTTTTGAAGTAATCCCATTTTGTTTTTGTGACACCTATTGTGAGATACCCTGTAAAAAAAACTGATAACCCAACTATTACCTATAATTTAGTCAAGGAGTACTCTGATAATCTGATGATGTGATGATCTCGCCCAGGAGGCTGATGCATCGCAGAATTTCGGGTCCTTGGAGAACCGTTCAGAATCTCCTGAAGGTTTTTTTATTCTCTAGATTAACTGAAGTTTCAGATGGTAACAATTGGCGCAAATCGTACTCGACCATGCTGAGGATACAGAGACCTTATCAAACACTTGCTAACAAGGTAGACTACTTCTCCTGACCCATCGATTGGTGTGTTGCTGAGGTGAAATCTTTCGAACTGACTTGGGTTTAACTGCATTAATCAAGCTCTTCCTGTTGACGGAGGACATCGAGAGTTGGTCTAATTTCAATTTGTATTTTCAAATTGTTTTGTATTCTCCGTGCGTGGAGTAATCATTATGATGTAAAACTGATTAACGATTATGGAAGAGACAAACATAACAATTGAAAGTATGTAGAACCCACAAATGGTGGCAACCATTAATCATACTGGTGGGGACCAGTATCGCAACGCTTCACGGTACTTCTCTCCGAGGTCTCTACGTTAAAGACGACGAGAAAAAAACCTGAGTGATCTCAGACGTTGTGAATCAAAACAAACCCAAAAAGGAGAAAGTTTTTCTCTCCCATGTGCGCATCAAAACAGAGTGCATACAAACTACCGCTAGAAACTATCACACAGCTATCAGTGGTACATGAGCGCGATCCAACACGTTACTTTTTGCCTGTTGAGGTGGCGGATTCGTCCGTGCCTCGACCTACCCCGCAGTGGGATGTCAGGCAAAGGTAACGTCCTTGGTTCGAGTACTACTTTACCCATGCCTTTTCGCTTCTTGAATTTTTTTGTGATTCTCTGCTTAACTTCAGGGATATTTTCTTACCGATCAAATCGCTCAAACAAGGTGAGATGGAATCCAAGGAAATATAATTCCTACATGAGTTTGCGTCCTAGCTCAAAGAACGATGTGAACGACTGGCTAGATGGTGTTTACCTTATTTTAATAAAGTGTCATGAGCAGTGAACATGCCCATAGTCATATGAATGATTTTTGTGAAGACTGCTTCTTCTCTTCGTCAGTGATTGGTTTCCAGGAAGCTCTACCCTGATCTTCGACAAAGCCCTTTGCTGAAATTCTTGGAAGTTTGCTCCTAAAGTTTTAGCAAGTTTCCTCATGAACTTCTTGGGAGCCACTTCTGATTTTCTTGTAAATTCACAACTAACAACCCAACCTTACCTTCGAGGAACAGTTGCCAAGTTTTTTCCTGAACTTTTCTGATGAGTCCCATCCACAACGGTGTTCTCGCATTTCTGCAAAACTTTTGGGAAAGTTCTCTCCAGAATATCTTGAGAAATCTTCTTAAATTTGTTGGAAGTTTGTTCCCGTACTGTCCTTTTCGGAGTTTCAGGGAAGTTTGCTTCTGACCTTCGGGGAAGCTTCTTGAATTTCTGAAGAAAAAGTTCATGCTTTATTGAAGCTGAATTACGACTATCGCAGCTGAATAAAAAATCTAACTGAAATATAAGCTGAATAACCATGTCCTCAATTGAAATATTAAAATTAATTCAAGAATTTCATTTTGTTTGAATAACATGCATAGTAAAAGCTATTTTAGTATTTATATATAACTAAATTTACACAGTTCAACAAAGAGATGAATAACAGTTTATAAATCTGTTTAAACATCGTTTATATAGCCTACCTTATAAAACCTGATATTGAATTGAATAACAGCTGTAATTTACATCACTATTCAACTGATCCACTTATAAGCTGAAGAAAAATTATACAAAAGCTTTACACTTAATTGACTTTTATTCAACCACTAAACAATTAGTTGAATTACAGTTTATGCCTCTAATGCAATGCCTTTTAACTAGCTTTGCCAATTAAACTTTATATTAAGTTGAATAGTAGCTAAATAAACTACAATTAAAATAAAGGTTGTTTGAATGCCGTAGTAAAGCCTCCGAAGTGTTCGTAATTTTGGTTCAATATTTCTTCTTCAACTTCAAGTTATGCTGTAGATATTCATTGAATTCAGTTAATTCTCAAATTTTCGTTCCTCAGTTGTTCATTTCTGGTGCCGATGAAAAAGTTTTGACGTGTTTTCAAGAGTTGAAACTATAGTCAACTGCTTGGAGCAAATAGCTCTTTACATTGCCCATCAAAATAGAAATCAGCGCAGTGTTAATAAATAACAGCAGAAAACATTGTCATATCTTTTAATCGCATCTTGTCCAACGTCCTCTTGTCAGTAATGCACGTAGTAAAACCGAACATCAAATACCAAAGCTTGTGTACAGTTTGTTAACTCAGACGTTTTATAACAACATTTAGAAGCTTTAATTGAGCACTGATGTTGCTTATTTACAGGCAACGCTATAAATGGAATGTCAATGTAGCTCAATTAAAGCATCACTTCTGCTACTATTCAATATATAACATTGTGCTTATATGTATAGACGATTCGTTTATACTTCATTCAATTATAGGATAGCGCAGTTGGTAAGTCACGTAGTTGAGGATACACAGTTTGATGGTTCAAATCTCGATTAATAAATGTTACATCATGTTTATGTTAAATCTTAATTAATAAATGTTACATAATGTTTCTGTTATTTTACATGTATAATAATATCAATTTAAATAAGCATAGTATAAAATGTCTATATCGTATGGAAAATCACACAAAAATATCAAAAATATTTTTTTGGGAATTTAGATTAGTTGAACAAAAGTTCTATAAAAGACACCGCAGCTTTTATATATGCCTAATGATGTTTAAGAAAAATTTCATCATTACTATTAATAAACAAGGAAGATACAAACTAAAATTAAACTGCTTTGAAACACTCAACACTAAACACATATGATTTATCGGGCATTAAAGGGTGTCCACGATGAAATTGCCACACTATGAAATTGCTCTAACTTTTTAACCGTTGGGTAGAATTTAATGAAAATTTGGGTGGATTTAGTTCATAGTGCATTATTTACATCCTGCAAGTTTTAAAGTCCTGTGATCAAAACTCGCGGAAATGGAGTCGAAAGAACAGCTCGTGCGTGATAAAATCTTGCGCATTCATCACGAGAACAAGGATCTCTCGCATCGTTCCATCGCTAAAACGTTGGGAATCGCGAATTCCACGGTGTCGCGAGTGATTAAGCGGTTCGAGGAACGGTTGACCACCGATCGGAAGCCCAGAAGTGAAGGAAAAAGTATTCCGTACAACACCAAAAATCACAACCGCGTAGTTGGGGCCTTCAACCGAAATCCGAACGCCTCCGTTCGGGATGTGGCTAAGAAGCTGCACCTAAGCCGAAGTTTTGTCCAGAAGGCCAAAACTAAGGCTGGGCTTCGAACGTTCAAGGTACAAAAGGCCCTAATCGCGACGAGAAGCAGAACAAGTCCGCCAAAACCCGTGCCAGGAAGTTGTACCTCAACATGCTGACGAAAGTTGAATGCTGCATCATGGACGACGAAACATATGTGAAGGCCGACTTCAAACAGATCCCCGGCAACCTGTTTTTCACGGCCAAGGATAAGTTCAGCGTTCCGGAGCATGTCCGCACTCAGAAGATGTCCAAATTTGCGAAGAAATTCCTGGTTTGGCAAGACCATCTGCACGTGCGCGGAAGCGGAGTGCACCTTTCGTGACCCAGGACACGATGAACGGACAGGTGTACATAAAGAGTGCCTCCAGAAGCGGCTGCTTCCTCTCCTGAAAGGCCCACAACGTCCCAACAATCTTCTGGCCGGATTTGGCCTCATGCCACTACTCAAGGACGTGCTGAAGTGGTATGCGGACAATAAGGTCAATTTCGTGCCGAAAATGTTCAACCCTCCCAGCACTCCGGGCTCCGCCCCATCGAGAAGTACTGGGCGATTATGAAGCAGCACCTTCTTAAACGACCTAAGGTAGTGAAGACAGTCGAGGAACTGAAGAAAGTATGGGTTTACATGCAAAAAACGGTTGATTCACAGGTTGTGCAGAATCTTATGGCCGGGGTTAAGGCCAAGGTGCAGGCATTTGCGTATGGACTGTAAATAAAATACGAGTAAAATGGTAAAATGAAGTTTAATAGTTATTTCTCAATCCCTGAAAATTTGATGGCAATCGGATGAAAACTCGAATTTTGCGAATCAATTTTGTGTGTGGCAATTTCATCGTGGACACCCTTTGAATAATGAAAACATAATAATTCCTATACATCGATTTTGTTCCTCTGGTTTGTGTATAGATGAGCCATTTGAAAACCTACAAACATAACTCATTATATAAGACTATTGACAATTTTGCAATAACAACATTTTTGCTACGTTATTGATAAAAAAGTGTTGGAAACACAAAAGTACTACGTCTCCTACATTGGGTCCAAGGTTTCTATTGGATCTATTTGTATGAGTCATTTAATAACGTGTGGCGGATTTCTGTATACAAATCGAGTTCAATTAAGCAGCAATTCCAATCATTTGAGATTTCGTTCGTTAAGATAATCTGTTCAGTTTAACCAGTAAAGTCATGGTGTCAAAAAAGTTACGGAAACCGAAAAATACGTGAAAGTGAACTACTAGAAGGTTGTAAGGAAAGCGCTCTTGTAGATGGATCAGCGGCACTTTTGACATTCACAGCGACAACACTTTCACGCATGACTAATGTTAACAGCATTTTTTTTCTATTCTTCAATTTTCATTTGCTTTTGGGTAGATACTCTCATTCGTTTTAGACTCTTCCAGGTTTCATTGTTCGAAAGTGTTGGCATAATTACAAATAGCATTTGAAAATTTCCCATCAATCAATCAAAGGTTAACGTATTTGTATTGGCATATGGCATTTTTTGAGTCCAAACAAATCGTAAAATTGAAACAATTTTTGATGTTTGTGTTTACGGCGTCATGTTTATAAGATGGAACACTGTTAGACTTGTAGCTGACTGGAACGCACATTATTTTTCGTTTTTAAACATATGAATGATATTTTTATGTTTAGAAATGCCATTGAATCAATAATAAATTGAAATATAACAATACATTTTTGAAATTTCAATTTTCGATGAATTTTCGAAAATACGCCATATTTTTTATGACTATAAATAATCAGTTCCGTGGACAAACTGGAGCCTTTGGTTCCTCTTTCAAAGATCTTCGAAAAAATAAAATTATGCATGTTACGAGCAAAAAACAGAATAATCGTTCCTCTTGCAAGACTTTTTTTTGCCAGTTGCAATTTTTCGGTGGATTTCGAAAATAGAGCCATCTATTTTTGATGACTATAAATATTAATCAGTTTGTTTGTGCAAAGTTAAGACACTTTAGTTTCTCTTTCAGAAAATTTCTCTTTCAGGATTTACGAAAAATATAAAATTTTATAAATTTTATTTTTTTTTAATAATCGTTTGTTTGTGCGGGCTCCAGTCGAATTAACTTTACTGAGCCAAATTTTCCTTATTTTTATACATGGTTTTATCTTAAAACTAAAGTTAGGAGGATAAGAGCCGATTACTCGCGGCCGTCATCGAGGTTAATAGGTATAACAAATTACGGATGGGAAGGAGGGTGGGAATTTAAAGTAGCATGGTTACATAACACATTAAATTTAAATTCAGAAGATTATCTAAACACTTATAACTATACAACTTATGGTTTTCTTTTGAGCTTGAACATTTCTTGAAAAAGAAAAAAAACACACCACCACCTATACACATATAAAAAAAAAAAACTTTATTCTAAACATGCAGGTTAAACTAACTACAATCTAATGCTAATGGCCAGTCAAAAAACACATAAATGAGTTTCATGTACTCCGATGTCACGTACAGCCAGAATGTCGCAATTGGCACATTGGGTTGTCTACCTCGAGCCCGAGGAAGTCGCAAAGCTCAGATCTGACTCCAGGTATGCTCAGCAGGAGGCCAAATGCCAGCGAGCTACGTCCTGATGGCGGCTTGCCACACTCACCAGAGATTGCTGTCGCTCAGCCCAACCCGGTATAAATGAGGCGTTCAAAGAATAATGACAATGATCTCGACATGAGGCAGAGACATGACACGAATGAAGTCTGACCCACGTCACATCCCGCTAAACCAAGATTGCTTCGACACAACTGCGGGATGATAGAATGTTGCCATCGCCCCAAATCTCCTTCTGCTCGTTGTACACTGCCAGCTGACGAGTGACTGTTGACAGAAAGTGAAGAATTCGTTGGAAGGCTTGATTTGTGGTCTGATATCGCGCTATGACATAACCACTGACGGTCCGCTTTCTCATGCGGAATTGAACATGAAGGACATATAAAATTGATGATAAAACTCGTCATGAAGATAAAGCACTTGACTCCCTGTATTTTCATGAGAAAAATACGAGGAGTCTTTACCAACCTCAGAGCGAATAGCCTCTATAGAACTGAGACTATCCGTGAAAATGAAGTACTGATCCAGTGTTAGTGGGCGACAATTTCTGGCGTAAAAGTGCTGGTGCCTTCAATTCAACGACATATACGGAACAAGGAGCTTGAGTTTACGGTTGGCTATAAATTTTATTAAATACTACAGGCCGCCTGACATAATATCAAAGATCCATCAGTGAAGAACGTTAGTGGAATCAACTTGGCCAAACTTGCAGCAAATATCACCGGAGCAATCATGGGACGATGGTGCTCTGGGATTCAAAGCTCCTGTACCTGTGGATGATCGCGATGAACGGATGTCTAAATCGGAGGAAGCAAACACGATTGGAAATGTTCGGCGAAGGCTGACATCACTGCCGTTGTGTACAAATGGTACAAGGTCGCGGAGGCAGGTTTGGATTCAACTCGAGAACTTCTCAAAATTTTCGATCACCTCTGAGTTCATAACTTCCACCTGGTGAGGAGCCGGAGATAATTCTGAAAACCGATCCGAGAGTGGCCAACACGGCAGCCAGCGCCAGAGACTCATGGTGTGCCGAGTCGAGTGCGTGCCCAGCCCTGGCGCGATACGGGAGACGCCGATGACGAGATGCGTTTCCGGTTTAATGGAGGTGCGACCGAGTGCCGCTGACCGAGAAACAAAAACGCACGTGTTCCACGCCGACAAATCGTTGATTCAGTTGCCAGCGTTAGAAGATCTTGTGGATGGGCTCCCCACCTGAGTTCCGGTGGTATTGTGCAGTCAAAGTTGATCCTTGGCTGGCATTTTCGCTTCCGCGTACTCAGTATGGGATCTCAGGTGCACTTTGAATCGAGGCCAGACCCCAGAGATATTTAAATGGCGTACGAATGAGTTACATCGGCTTGCCCCAAAATTTGAAGCTTCAGTTGTGCTGGGTTATGCTTCGCCTGAGAAAACTGCCAACTCAGTTTTCTCCGTGGAGAATTCGATGCCCTGGACTCTGAGAGCCCAGGTGAGACAAAATTGTCCTAAAGGGTATCCTGTATGAGGGTCGCTTGCAGATCGACCCCATTGGGTCCGGTGACAGCGACAACTGCACGCGTCGTCTGCGAGTTGTCTCCAGCGTACCAATTGTCACATGAGCCAACGGGTCAGTGGCTTTTGACGTAAAGGTAATACGAGGGCTCGAGCTTGTGATCCCTGGAGGAGACCCGTGTAGCTAAATCGATTGAAGCTGTAGAGGTTCCGTGAGAGAAGCTCGTATGTTTCTCGGTACATGCAAATTGTTCAAAATTGTTCATTAATGGTGCAGAAAAGCCACAGGCGTGGAGTTATCTGAAAGAACTTCAGCAGATGCTGGATCAAAAGCCCCTTGTATGTCCAAGAATACGGAAGCCATTTGCTCTTTTTGCTGCGCTAACTGAATATCCGTCGACAGCAACGCGAGACGGTCAGTTCGTTCCTGCCCCTGCGAAATAACCGTATTGGTGTCTGAGAAGCGGGTTGTTCGATCTCAACCCATTTGTCCAGACGGAGAGGATGCATTTCTCAACAACCGAGTGCCGGAGATAGCATCGCTTTGATGGGTCGATGGGGGATTGTGGTCGGTCGCTGAGCCCCAGGTTTTTGAATGTGCAATGACTCTCGCCCGTCTCCAATCATCCGGTACGATGTTGGAGTTCCAGAGGCTGATTGCTCAAGTTCAACATGCGCCTCTTCGCGGGCGATCTGCGGAGGTTCTTAAGCAAGTTGGGCGCTGATCCTATGTCAGCCCTGGAGCCGATGTTAGCCGCGCGAAGACGTGAAGAACTCTGCCATTGAAGGAGGTTGGCCAATCTCATCTATCGAATTCGTTGTTTGCGAGGAATCATCCGTTGCCGGCACAGAATCTGGAGAGAGAGAGAAAGAGAGAGAGAGAGAGAGAGAGAGAGAGAGAGAGAGAGAGAGAGAGAGAGAGAGAGAGAGATAGAGAGAGAGAGAGAGAGAGAGAGAGAGAGAGAGAGAGAGAGAGAGAGAGAGAGAGAGAGAGAGAGAGAGAGAGAGAGAGAGAGAAACTTTCATGGTTTTGAGATCAATGGTCCAGTATATATCTCATTTGTTCTGTGGGTTCAATTCACACAACCTTCATAGTGTTCCAAAGAGTACTCATCGACGTTTTTTCAACATGATAATAGACTGCAGATATTGTAGTAACCGCGTTTCCTTGGCCTTGATGAGGCTCTTAAGTTCGCGTTCGAACTGGTGTATGCTGAGTGTACTCAGGTGTTCCACGTCTGACTTTAGCCAACGTGGACTTTTACGGTAACCTCGGTGCATTGCAGTCCCACATGGAGAAGAAGGAGGTTTCCTGCAGGACAGTATCCCTGAACTAATTCAGGTTTGGGCGCCAGACGCCTTATCTGAATCATGGGTTGGAGGAAGTTATACTCTTCCAGCGGTGAAAGCCTTTCACGTGGTTGCAGCTATGCTGCTGTCCTAAACTTTGTCGTCGATGTGACAGGTAAGGATATACGTGACGTTAACGAATTTCGACAGATTGAACCCGGTGGCACCTTGAAATTTTTCTCGAACTAAGTGATCACTACCGTAGGGATCTTGAATCACATTCCATGTGCAATCCAACGATAATGAATTCGAACAAAGTGTGAGGTCTAATCTACTGCCAACTGAGGATGTACCAGCCAAACGTATTTACTTCTCATTGTTAAGTACTATATCTCTTGAGGTTGTCTGAAGGTCATATATCAAGGAAGATGGATCGTACAGTTCTCTTAGCCTGTACCGTGAGAGTTGAAATCTCCCATGACCAACCGTGGAGAAGGAAGGACCGAACAAATACGAGAGTTGTTTCGGACTGTCGAGGCTCTAGGAGGGAATATATACGAAGCAATGTCTAAAGGCTTTTTATTTTTTAATAACAGCCCTGACGTACACATAACTTCAACACCTGGAATATGAGGAAAATTCATATAGAAGGTGGCGTTCCAGGTCCCAAATGCTCCCACTCCATGATCCTTGGTCAGACAGAATATTTGAAATCATGAAACGAGATTGATTTCGGGAGCCATGTTTACAAAGAGCGAATGCATCACAACCGGTAGTGTAGAGCTAAAAATTTGAATGATTCCAATTTAGGAATCAAACTTCGACAATTCCACTGTAGAACAGTGAATCAAATATATGAAAATTATCCATCAGAAGAGATAATAGCTGCAAGGATAGGCCCTTAATTGTCAATTGCTTCAAAAAGTCTTCACTGTTGGAAGCATTGCCAAAACAATGCTGAGAGGTCAGAAATTTCAAAGTGTAAATACCTTAAAGAAAGAATCGGCGTCATCAAATGAGAACAGCCCACTTGAGGAGGGGCTTCTGTTCTTAAAATTGGTGGCTGGGGTTGGTCCCAGGAAGATGGAAAGTCCTGGGTGTAGTTAGTACTACGGAAACCAGGAGGAATTATGTTTTCCTTTTTTCCACCTCTTTTGAAATGGGCAAGCTGGTCTCAGGCTTCTTTTCAACAACTTTCCGTGGGCGGACGCGTCTTCGCTTGAAGCACCTTCCGGAAGAGTGGAACGACGTTCCCCCTCTTCAGCCGGTCAAAGTCAGACTCGTCATCTGACAGGAGAGACGAAAGGTTGTGTTGGCATCGGGTCGACGGTGAGGCTTTTTCATTGCGCGTTTCTGACAAATGATTGCCTGGAACGGCTGCTTCAGCGAGCGATTCTGATTGTTCCACGCGTTGTTTGTACGCCGGTGCACGATGAAGAGAGCATGAGGAGGTTCCTTTGCAGCAAGCGCATTTTAAGGTGTGCCGTCACGCGCCACGCGTCCATGCCTCGCCACCATGTACACGGACCGGATGGCGCGCCTTATGTGCCACGCAATGGGAGGTCTATTATGTCCGTCTGCCCACGCGCCCTGCCGCGCAGATCATGACCAAAAATTTTCGACAAATGCGCGCAGTGGCATGCCATGAAGAGTTTCCCAACTCTGGCACAACGTGTTGGGAGAGCTGACTAAGGAGAAGGTCACGCGAAACAGAGTCTGACGGTGTAAACTTTTTTCGCCTTGTTGGTCGGCACTGCGCCAGTGGCGCGCATCGAGTATCTTTACCTGCGGAGAGCAGGGGTTCCCAATCAATGACCGCTTCCATGGCGGGATCTCAGAGGTCAGACTCGTTTCGGAGACCCCCGGCAAGTTCAATACCCCAGGCGGAGGTACACGCCATGTTCTGATGAGATGAGGAACAGCTAATCTCATTAGCTTACTTGAGTTGGACTGCTCGACCAAGTTTGTGGGTCTGACTTTAATTATCTCGGTCACGGCTAAAGAATCTTCGATCCGATCATCAGAAATCTGATAAACTGTTCAGGAGTTTCCAGTTTGGCTGAAACTAAACTGCTCCATGGACCAGTTGAACTATCTGGATAAGCGCGTTGATCTGGTCACCCATGAGCTACCCTCCTCAGCTTTCAATTATATAGATGATTCATCTTGCGATCAATCATCAATGGCTACGCTTGTGGGAACTTTATCACAGCTCAACCACTAACGTAATTATCTACAATCAATCACAGATAAACAAACTAAATAAAACAAAAACTAAAACTAAATACACTCTCACACACACTATCAATCACTCTCCACACTCACACACACTACGATGAAAATCGCTTATCTTATATACTACTAAAAACTTCTCTTTATGTATCATGGATACTGCAGCTGGGCGACGATGTGTGCTGCTGCTGCCGACGACGATGGTGACCGCGCGTGTACCGTCTAGCGTCGGAGCTAAACGATGACGATGATGTTGCTGGTCGGTGGTAGTTGGCAGATGAAATACACTATCGATGACTGCTGTTATGCGTGCCGTATATGATGCTGGACAATATGGCTTCTCGATCGAAAGCATTGCAAGCTGCAATCAATGACGTTGTTGCACCACTTATCAAAAATGTTCTCTTCTTCAATAAAACGGACTGATTCACTCGCGACGATTTCTGGCAATTTAGAAAAACTGATATGAAGACTGTAAACAGCATTAAAGCCAAAGCAACGGAAAGCGGACCGAACGAACTGTACCGTTTAGCTTGTTCATGGAACTGAAAAAAAAAATTTTATATGTTACGAGCAAAAAACGGATCGTGTTCTTACTCGACTGTCGAGTTATTAGTACGAGACACTGAAGAAGTCTGCACATTGTAGACGAAATACGCGTATCTGTCGAAGATAAGCAAAGGTAGTTGGAATTAAATGGAGATGACTTATTTTTCTTCTAAATTATAGTTACAAGTATTCCACTAAACAGCTCAAACCCTCTAGGGTT
>JASCZW010012308.1:0-28946 GCA_034211315.2 Aedes japonicus
GTTGAATATATACGGTTTATAGTGTTTTTCCCGGCATGCGCCATTTTTTACGTGTCGGAAGCTTGTCGGGAGTGAAAAGAATAAACATTTTTAAACCGATTGCACCAAGAAAAAATGGTGAAAAATACGTCTCTGTTGCCACAAAAAGGCTCCGTTCAGCGGCAAACAGCAAGTCTAGAGATTCATAATAAATGCTGTACAGGTAAGTGCAATATTTAGTTTATAGATGTCTTACCATTCTAACCCTACTTCTCTCGGTTGATTTTTATTCGCAGCAGGAAGGTGAAACCATTCTCCCGGTACTAGGTAAACCAGTGGGTACGGAGAGCACAAAATAAGTGGATTCACCAGATCAAGAGGTCTGTAAAGTTACCAAAATTGAGTGACCCAGGAGACGACCGTTCCGGCAGTGGTAAGATCGGTATTTTCATAACCTCACATAAGCTCACTGTATTTTTTTTCAAATAAGCAGCCGGGCAGGAAACCCAGAGCGCACAAAAGGAGGATCAAAGTAAGCTCTTGTTGCGTGCGGGCGTGTTTTTTGTAGCTGTCATTTTTTCACTTGATTTCCTCAAAAAAAGTTAAGTTAAGAAAATGAAGATGATACTTGTAGCTAGATGCCATGCAACGCTTCGTTGGCGACATGTGCAACTCCCTATTTGAATAGATATCTTGCCCAATTATGTATAGACCTTGGCAATATCACCCAATCCTGCTGATGTCATCGCTTGCAACTGGCCTGTTTCGCCAACCGCGAATCCGCAGCAGGCCACGCGGGTGTGCGTGAAGCGAACTCTTCCTCTTTCGTATTCAGGCAGCGGTGAAGGTAAGTCGTGTGTTCCGCCAGTCCGGGCAAACCACCCACAAATGGCTGGCCGCTAATGGCCAAGTTGCACAATACTGAGCCAGCTTCACAATCCGTTCGGTTGGAGACGAAACTTTGGAGTGCTTTGTGTCGATCGCGAGTGATACCGTGGCTGGTGTGAATGTCCAGTTTGGGTTGATCTGACCTTTCTCCTGTAAAATGCATCTCCGCCGTACATAGAAACTGTGTTCTTTGCCAAATCATACAAACGGTCAGTTACAAATAAAAAAGTTATTTGTGTTGTTTTTGGAAACATTGGAAGAACATTGAAAACTTTTGAATCTTGCACTGCCGAACGAGGTTGTGTGCACTTCTTGACTCCGGAGATACCTGGTGATTGTGTGCCGATTAGAGTTTTATCGTGGTAACTAGCTGGGGTGCTCGAAAGTCGAAAATCACAACCCACTTTTAAAGACGGTCGAAGCAGCGGAAGCCAGCGAATGACGTTACAAATTTAACAGCCGCAACCTAACTCTATAAGATTGGCAGAAGTGAAAAAGAAGGACAAGCTAAAAAATGTCCTGTCAGTAGGGAATAAGAGGGACGGATGGAATCGCGATTAGGTCAGTCAAACGTGGTTCATATATACAGCAATGCTATTTCAGCATTGGAACTGGTCAGGACGTAACTGGTTTACAACGAGAAGTTTGCCGAACATCGGTGATACCGGGTATCCGGAGTGTCGGAGAGATTTTCCCGAGTCCTAGAGCGATGCCGAAAGTAGACAATTGAAAGGTGGTAAGTGCTCTCAAAACGCGGAACGAAACAGGTAATTGTTATCCCCTGAACTATATGAACTATATTATATGATCACATCACTTATCAAGGTGAATCCTGATCCATCGAGCCCTACCCTACTTACATGAAAAACCTCCTTCCTGTGACCTTTGTGGGGATGCAGAGGTAAAACACGGTCCCTAAACAGCAAGGTCACACTAACTTCCATCGACTAGCGCTACAACCAAGAAGATAGGCGTTGGTTGTAGAATCAAGGCATCTTCTCCACCTGTTTCAAAGAAATCCACAGCTCCAGCTTCCATAAGTTTCAGGGACGAGGCAAGTTCATGTTTCATAAACAACTCTTCGACGCAGACGCAATTGCCGACTCATCCAATAAACGCATTCCACTCGAGCCGGAAAAAGTAAAATATGTGCAAGGTAACTCTCTTTGTTTTGTTCATTAATTTGTTCATAATTACAAACTTTTCATCGCCTAGATCGTTTATTGGAACATCGCATTTATCGAGGAGACTCGCCAGCAGTTGCGAAAGCATTGGCCGATGAAGCGCCAAGTCTTCTGAGACAAATCCTGGCGTATTATGGAAAAAAAATCCTTAAGTAGCCAGGAGAATGAATGCTCACATAAATTAATAAGACTTCAAAAGAACCAGCAGTTACTTCACACATTGTACGTTGTCATCAAATGTAATCAAATAACCCTCAACTTTGTAATTGACATACTTAAGAAAATAACTCTGAAGAGATATTATTCACATGTTGTTATTTAATTAAAATTTGAAAAACAAAAATCGTGCAATGAGAAGTTCTGGCAAAAATGGTTATAACTCATGTATAACAATGGTTGTTATGAATTTATATTCTGGGACTCGGTTGGTTATATCTCGTTTAGTAGAAAAATTATATGATAAAACCTTATCAACATCTGTTACAATCTTGATAGCACTAGGTAACTTTTTCTTATACTTTTTGATATTTTAACAACTTACCAGCTGAATTTATAACAGGTACTGTTACAATTTCTTCGTTGAAATAAATAACTCCTGTTGTTAAAATTTTAATATTCCCTTCTGATCGGGTACCATCCAAAATGAACGTAACAGATCTAGCCACCAAGTGGACCAACGGTCCACAGGTAACGATGGACATTGCCTGGTTCCAAGGACAAACCTTTCTCTACCAAACTGAAAAACTGTGGCCTGAGCAGCGAACGGTTACTTCAACGGAAGAAGAGCTCCGTCCCATCCACCACCTCGCCATGCACTTTGCTCCATCCTGGTGTTCGAAAGATTCGGTAGGTGGACTAAAATGCAGAGCGTAGCGATGTCTTTCGCTGCATCGATAACTTCCGCAGGCATCGAACCAAGGACAACTTGGAACTCGGTCACCTTACTAGGAGGAACTTCACCGGGCTGAAGAAGCACTGTTGAAGACGACTCAAAGTGAGTTCTATGCGGACGAAATTACCATCCTCGCCAAGACTCAATGATCGTCAGAAAATCGCCACGTTGTCGTGGATAAATCCAGTACCATCTACACTAAGTGTCCGTACTTGGATGACAAGGGTCTCCTGCGGAGCCGTGGCTGAATCGGTGCTGCACCATATGCACCAACCGAAGCTAAGTTTCCGATCATACTCCCCAACGAACACATAATTACTTTCCTTATTGTAGACTGGTATCATCGCCGTTTCCGTCACGCCAACCGAGAGACCATATTCAACGAGATTCACCAACGTTTTGAGATCTCATCGTTGCGAAGGCTGCTAAACAAAGTTGAACGGGCGTGTGTATTCTGCCGTTTAACGAAAGCGATCCCTAGGCCACCAATGATGGCTTCACTTCCCCAGATGTTCAACCGTTCACTTTCACTGGATTGGACTTCTTCGGACTGATACTCGTTAAGGTGGGTAGAAGTAACGTAAAACGCTGGGTAGCCCTCTTCACATGTCTTACGATCAGAGCGGTACACATGGAGGTAGTGCATTCTTTAAGTACCGAATCGTGCATAACGGCAGTACAGCGCTGCAGGCATCAGCAACCAAATGAAGGCCCAAACTGAAACAAGAAACAGAGCTCTTGCTGAGAAGTTCACGACCGCCGAAACAGCCTGGAAGCTTATCCCACCAGTTGCTCACACATGGGAGGTGCGTGGGAGAGATTGGTTCATTTCGTCAAGGTGGTGATCGGAGCAATTCTGAATGGTCCGCAAAAGCCAGACGATAGAAACGGTCCTCTTAGAAGCGGAGGGAATGATCAATTCTATACCGCTCACGTTCATCTCTTTAGAGTCGGTGGAGCCTCCTGACGCCCAACCATTTTCTGCTGGGCAACTCTTCCGGAACGAAGTTCTTTCCGACCGTGCTATTAGACAGTCAGTCAACGCTTCGAAGCAGCTGGAAGCTAGCGAGATACATGTCAAGGAATATCTCCCAGTGATAACGAGGAGATGCAAGTGGTTCGAGGACGTAAGGGATCTGGCGGAAGGAGACTTGGTACGGGTGGCTGATGGAACGGCAAGGAACCAGTGGATTCGGGGACGGATTGAGCAGGTGTTTCCTGGACGAGATGGCAGGGTACGGCAAGCGTTGGTTCGGACATCTTCGGGGATCATGCGTAGACCAGCAGTAAAGATCGCTGTATTGGACGTCGAGGAGAGAAGTAAACCTGGTAACGGTACGTCAGGACTTCCGAATCCTCACCAAGGTTTACGGGCGGGGCTATACCACGACGAGACCCCTCATCACAGCAACGCTTTATGCCGGGCTTCACCCTAGGTTTCACACCACGACGCTGCGTTAACTGACAACGAACTGACAGCGGGACATGCCAACGTCACAAGCCACGTTAACGTTAAACCGCGCGAAGACAATGCAGAGGAAAGCGGTGACAATTGCCTCGAGTGAATTTATTATTTTAATTTGTTTAAATTGATTAACTACGCTCCTGAAGTTAGAGTTGTACAAAGTTGTACGTGAAGTAAAAGTAATCTAGTTGATTTATCCTACGATTAAAGTCAAGGTTGGACAGTGGACAGTGAGGAAACCGTACCTATACCACTTCCAGAATAATTAAACCAAATTTGTAAGTGGATATCCTAATTATTTACCTAATTGTGCTAAATAAATGTATTATATTGTAGCTTAAAGCATACACACAACAAAAACGTGTTGCTTGTAAAGTGTTGGAAATTCTAACCCAACAGTGCAGTTGATATCAATATGAGGTCTGCCAAAAATACCACAAATGTTGAAGCTAGTACCGTAAACGTAGTAAATTTGACTGAAATTTCATGGTAGTTTTGGAAAAGGCATAGTCGGGTAAAATGGTTGTTTTTACTTCAAGATTTTTTCTGTGTATCCATATGTAAAATTCCAGGGGTCAGCGTTGCTGTCAACTACATATAGATGCACCATAGTTCACATGGTTTTGACAATTTTGGACATCTAACAATTGAAACCAACTCCAGCATCAATGAAAACAGCCGACATTTTCAAACCGTTGGACGCCACCAAGCCAAACATGATAACACCAGCCGGATGTTTGGTTTGAAATGTGAACTTCAGTTTTTCCGGAACGTTCTCCATTTTCTGTGGTGAAATGAACCGGTCCGTGCGGCTGTTGGCCACAGCATCGATGCTGAAAAGCTTTTCGTCGGACGACAGGATTATCATTTTTCCTTCTTCAACAAGGAAAGCAATCTCTTCGAACGAGTCGCTCGTAGTTCCTTGACCCGGTCCGTAATCAAGTGGCGTTTCACTCTGGCTCTGGAAGATGCATGCAGGTCTTTTTTGATGAATCTCCGCATGGATTTCTCCGAAATATTGGTTTCCTTTGCAAGTTTTCTTATGGAACGCACCGGGTTGCGAGCAATTTTTGCACGGAACGATTTGATCACGTTCGGCGTGCGTGCAAAGCGCAATGCAATGCTTCCCGGTTTCCGCTGCTCAGGATCATCCTGCAGGGACTTTTTTATGCGGTAAACTGTTGCCAAATGGCACCCTACCACCTTAGCAATCTCTTTCGGCTTCTTCTGGGCGAGCAACAAACTGGTGATCACTTCTTTCGCGAACATTTTCAATAAAACAAATAGAATGTTTGGATGCAGCACTTGAAAATAAACATAAACAAATGCACTTTCGACAGAAATTAGTCACTAACACGAATTAACCCAATACTCAAGTTTGAACATTTTCGCATTATTTTCTGCCACACCCTGTACCTTCTACGAACCGCTCAACGTGACGGCTCTCCAGACGAGGTCACTCACCTCCAAAAACCACAGCAAAACCAGCAATCGTGGACTGTACCGAAACAAAGCAGTTTGCTCCATCCAGCGCCATGGATAGATAACAGGGGAATCATGAGGATGAGAATGAGAATTTCAGCCTGCCATTACGCAACAGATGATGCTAAGAAGCCAAAAATTCTACCACGTCACCACCCTACTACTAACTTAATAATTTCGCACTATCACCGACGCTTCCACCACCAGAATCATGAGTCTGCGATCAACGAGCTGCGCCAGAGATTTAAAATCCCTGTCTTCCGTGCTACCTACGCTAAAGTGAGAAAGAACTGCCAAAGATGTAAAAATGATCACGCCCTCCCGCGTCCTCCGATTATGGCTGATCTACCGCCAGCGCTTCTCACAGTACACACTCCGCCTTTCACGCACACTGGCCTCGACTACTTCGGACCAGTCACGATCTCCGTAGGAAGGCGAACAGAAAAACGGTGGGGAATGCTTGCTACGTGTCTAACGATCCGGGGAATTCATATTGAAGTAGTGCACACTCGTGCATAATGGCGATTCGCATCTTCATAGCACGTCGTGGCACACCCAGAGTATTCTATAACGACCGAGGCACCAACTTCATCGGAGCTTCGTGGCAGATGAAAGAGGCCACTGAAGTGGTGAACGTTGACAAAATAATGAAGTGGGTGGCAGTTGAGACCGCCTGATAGGCAGCGTAAAACGGAACCTCCAGGCAATCCACCTTCCGCGAAATCCGACTGAAAAAATCCTGCATTATCTCTTGATTGAGGTTGAGAACATCATCAACTCCAGACCGTTGACCCACGTTCCTGTTGACAATGACTGCGCGTCCTTCGTTCTTCAAACGGAATCAAACCACTCTCCACCCTTGATGACAGCAATGTCGCTCTACGAAAGAACATTCTGATCTCACAGGTACTAGCCAACATGGTGTGGAAGTGATGGCTAAGTGACTTATTACCTGAGATCAGCAAGCAGTGGTATAACAGAACCGAACCAGTCATGGTGGGAGCCGTGGTTGTAATTACCGACGCCAAGCTACCTCGGAACTGCTGGCCCTGGGGAAAGGTCATCGCAACTCATCCATGCAAAGACGGAGATGTTCGCTCTGCCACTATAAGAACGTCTACAGGAATCTACGGGCGAGCTGTCACCAAACTGGCGGCTTCGGACGTTGGGCGCGATGGGAGTAAACCAGCGTGAACGCTGGTTTACCCGAGGGAGTGTTAGCTGACCAAACATGGCAGCAGCGTCAACCCTGACTCAGAGTGACAGTACTGCCACCTGTCATGTCATGAGTAGAACAAACACAAAAAAACATAATCATATGTCTTCAGGGCGTTCGCCGATCAGATGCATTCAAGCCTCCCCCCCTCCCCTTAATACTTGTTGCCAGGAACATGCAAACGTTTTACCTTTTTTTGATCGACAGGATCCGATGAAGCTCCGAAAGAACTTTGGTTTATCAGCAAAGTTGAAACGAGAGGGGGGTGAACGAAAGAAATATCTTTGCAAGAGAACCTTTGGGACATGCATTAGAGCTTGTATGCATATGACCCTACGGTGCAAGTTAGTTTGCGTGTATTATTATTATTGAAATGATCTTTATTTCTTTGTTTGTTGTTGATGGTTAACATGTTCATAGCTTAAGTGATACAGATTTACCTTTTCATCTTTGGTTGTAATAATTACAATAATTTGTTAATTGCTAAAAAAAATTATTAGTTCTATCGGATTTGGATATTGGTTTACCATCTTGGTGGCATTGGTTCGTTTGGATTTAAAAAGAAACTACTTAAAACTACTATTTACATTCTACAACTACCTTATCTACTTTTTACAACTAACCTACTATATACAAATTGCTATCAGCTCGTGTTCCGAGTTCTTAACATACGATCGAAGAGAAGATTTTCGTCAAACAGTAGACCTAGATATGTTACTTCGGCGGACCACTCGACCTTTTTGCCGTCCATGATTATTGTGCACGCCGGAGGAGGTTTTAGTTTGGGTGATTGCCGGTGGAGGAACATAATAGTTTGTGTTTTAGAGGCATTGATTTTAATTTTCCACATCTCAGCATAGTCGGCAACGGTGGTAAGTTATCGTTGAAGTTTGCTTGTTATATCGCGAGGCATCCTTCGCACACAACCATCACCAAGGGGAGGAATGTCAGAAGTGTAAATGTTATACAGCAGCGGGCCCAGCAGGCTACCTTTCGGCACTCCAGCTGGGATCGAAAACCTGTCTGAAAGACAACAATTCAACGATACCCTAAACGACCTTTGCAGGAGGTAGTTGTGGGTGATTTTTAAAAGGTGTGGTGGGAAGTTGAAGTTACTAAGCTTGTATACAAGCCCGTCGTGCCAGACATTGTCAAACGCCTTTTCGACGTTTAACAAAGCCATGGCTGTGGACTTGGATACAGCTTGTTTGTTATGATTGCCGATCGCATTTGATTTCTCCACTGGGGCTAGCAGGATAGAATCGA
Organism: Aedes japonicus; assembly: GCA_034211315.2. Lineage (NCBI taxonomy): Eukaryota > Metazoa > Arthropoda > Insecta > Diptera > Culicidae > Aedes > Aedes japonicus. Next base: position 8,373 of record JASCZW010012308.1, read on the forward strand.
CGACCTTCAGAGGAGGAATGGGTTTGGGATGCGTCCTTATGACTTTGGCTACCTTCCAAAATGGTCTCGAGCGATCATCCAAATTTGCGATGACACGTCCGAAACTCTCGTTTCGGAGCGAGTCCATTCGGGAAGCAATCTGCCGGTTCAGCTCGGCCACTTTTTGTTTCCTATCCAGATCACCTGTCCTCTGGAACTGACGTCTACGAACATTTCGTATCAAAAGTTGGGTGTGGGGATCACATGAACTAGTCGAACGCACGCCTCGTCAGCCACGGTTATGGCTTGTTGGAATCCCTCCAGCGCACGGTTGATGACATCGATGGAGTCGAGCGATGGATTTTCGTCGATGTTCCGATCGACGATTAGGCCTAATTGTGGCCAGTTCACATGGTGGTAGTCTTTTCGCTGGTAGGTTGCAGCAGGAATCACATTGACACCGACTTCAGCCACCACCGGTTGGTGGTCAGAGCAGAGGTCGTTGTGCGCCACCGGCTTTGACATTGTGGTGTTCGTCAGCAAAAAGTCTAGCGTGGATGGATTTCCCGCCGGAGAGATGAATGTTGGTTCACCCGGAAACTGCACCGTGTACAGCCCATGCTGGGAGTGGTCGAACAACAGTCGACCGTTCTGGTTACGTTGGTAGTTTTTCCATGCCTCGTGGCGCGCGTTAAGGTCCCCACCGATGACGAAACAAGAACTCGTACGTGTGATGGCGGTTAGGTCGTTCTTAAATTGGATTGACGCCTCGTTGCTAGCAGCACACTGTCGAGAGCAGTAAACAGCGATGAATCGGGTACTTCCAATCAATGTTTCCACCTCCTCACCAAGAGCCTCGATAACGGATGTGCGGATATGTGGCAGAATGTGGTTCTTTATTCCTTTCTTCACGATGATCGCTACACCCCCCCCCCCCCTGGAGCTGGTGCGACCAAGCCGGATGGAATTGTAGTCAGACAACCAAACTTTAGGTGGGTCTCGGTTAGAAGGCCCACGTCGAAGTCGGCAAGCTCGAAGCTTTTTGCCCGAATAGAGCAAGCGTTCCAGGTGGCGATGGTTAGCGCTTTAGACGCCATACTGGATGATGAATTTTCCGAGCACTTGGATCTGCTCGGGCTTGCTACGGCACTGGCGAAGCGTACCGATCATTTCAACGAAGATCGCCATCAGTTCGTCCGCAGAGAACAGTTCGGGATTGTTGTTGGTTGCTGGTTGTTGGTGTTGTTGTTGTCTCCAGAATCCAGGGGGGTTAAGGATCGCTGTCCATCGGAAGGGCTGGGATTTGCTTGTGGGGTAGTACCTTGTCCCCACGGGTTTAGTTGGCGACTACCACGAATTGGCGGGAAATCTCCTGCTGTGAAGGCCGGAGCCCTTTCCGTCTTGCGTCTCAGTTCATTGGCGGTCGAAACTTGCTTTCGGATGCGCTTGAAAGCTTCGCGTTTCGGGCTTTGGCGATCGGATCCTTGGTGGGCACCGCCACAGTTGGCGCACTTGTACGCCATGGCTCCTTCGATGGGACAGTTGGATATGGTGTGATTTAGGGCGCAGTTGTTGCAGCGGGCATTGACGTTGCAGTTCCGGGTACCGTGACCAAATTCCAGACACTGCTGGCACTGTGTCACATTACGGTGTCCACCACGGTATGGCTCCCACGTGACGATGATGGAACAGAGGGAGCTGATTGCTTTCAGCGCGTTGAGCGTCACCGTTCCCTTTTGGAAGTGCACCAGGTACAGGCAATCCGGGTGATGCCTCACGTTTTCGTTCCGCCGATTCATCCGGTAGACGGCGATTGGGGCCAGTTTGTACCGGTCCTTGATGTCCGAGGCGATTTGTACCGGATCGAGGTTTGGCAGGCATCTGATGACGGCCTTGAAAAGCTTCTCCCCGAGGATGTCATGCTTGAAGAATTCCGAACGAGAATCCTTCAAATGTGACACCACTTGGTCGAAGTCCTTCTTTGACCGGAGCATCACCTTCCTACCAATACGGGATAATTTGTACTCCGCTGCGATGCCGGCCGCTTGAAATTTGGCTATAAGGTCGCCGAGAGGGATGTTTTTCACCACCACCGGTGGTAACTTAACTTTTGCTGTAGGTACAGCAGCGTTCAAATTTTCGACGGAGCCGCCGAAATCACCGACATCACTGGTGTTCACTGCGGTGCCGTCGTCACGGGGGCCCACGCTTCGAGGGGTACAGCCACTGGAACCATCGAGTTGGTGCAGCTTCTTCTTCCTTTTCTTCTTGTTGCCTTGGGTCTGGGCAACGGTATTGGTTCTTACCTTCGAGTAGCGAGAACGGGTTGCTGCTGTCAGCTGGCCACTTGCCGCTGGGTTTCGGTCCACCACTTGGGCCAGATTTGCCCATTACCAACACGTGGAAACGCGAGAAACGCGAAATAAGGAAACTCTGCAAAACTGAACAAATTACCGAGAGCGATAAAACACGTCCGAACTTGTCGCTGGAACGACACTGAATGATGATGATGATTGATTTTCAGCTAAGTTTGCGTGTAAAACGGTCTATATACTTTAGCTTTGCGTTGTCCAGCTCAAGTAGAGATGCTCTTCGGTTTCCCGATCGCAAAATGTTGTTGCTTTTTTAACCACACATACCATTCATACTTTTATACATCATTTATCTTAAAACTAAAGTTAGGAGGATAGAGCCGATTACTCGCGGCCGTCTCGAGGTTAATAGGAACTACAAATTACGGATGGGAAAGAGGGTGGGAATTTAAAGTATGGTTTACATAACACATTAAATTTAAATTCTAAATTATTGAAACACTTATAACTATACAATTTATGGTTTTCTTTTGAATTGAACATTTATTGAATTGAAAAAACATTCATATATAAAAAGAAAAAAAAAACAGCATACATGCACATAACAAAATAATTAAAGTAATTTACATACAGTATAGGTTGCAGCCTATCATTTTTGACTTATCCATATTCATTGCCGATAGCTCTTCTCAGACTCAATTTCAAAATATAATGTATGATGAACTTATGGTGCTTGAGTAGACCTACAACTTGGTCAAACAATACATAGCTCTATCTCTTATATCTGAGGAATAAGAGCGTATATTGCATGATGATCTTCGCGATGATATTCGCGGTGAAGATCACGCGATTATCCTCGTGAAGATCACTGTGAATATACGCTCTCATGTCGAAGATATAGGAGTTAGAGCAATGTATTGTTGAGACAAAGTTGTAGGTCTACTCATGCACTATCAAGTTCATCATACATCATATTATCAAATCGACCCTCTGAAAGGAGATATTGGCAAATGAATATGCCTGAGTCAAAAATGATAAGCCGCAACCCTGCATACAGGTTAAACTAACTACAATCTAAGGCTAATGTTAGTCAAAAACACATAAATGAGTTTCTTGTACTCCAAATCACGTACAGCCAAAATATCTCGAATTGGCACATTGGGTTGTCTACCTCGAGCCCGAAGGGAATCATAAAGCCCCGATCTAACCTCACGATGCTCAGCACAAGACCAAATAACGTGATCTGCGTCCTGATAGCTTTGTCCACATTCACAGAGATTGCTGTCGCTCAGCCCAACCCGGTATAAATGAGCGTTCAAAGAATAATGATTGGACATGAGGCGAGTCATGACACGAATGAAGTCTCGACCCACATCCATCCCCCTAAACCAAGATTTCTTCGAAACATCTTTATTTAATATATCGCAAACAATATTGTATGCAACAATTCTCTTTTGTTTAGAAATATTTCTTACAAGTTGCTACTTATTGTGGAATAAATTACAATTGTACATGCATTAATCTTTACATCACAGAGAAAATTCAGATTGTTGTTCTCTGTATTGTGATGTTATTTCGAAAGTTTAATTCGAATAACCTAATGAAAGTCATTTTCAGATTTAAAATTCATCTTGATATTTCATATAAAATGCACCTCGCCGAATTAATTACAATGCCATCAACAATCCACAAAACCAATTTTCCCTATGGTGTTCCCCATTGCCAATCAGCCATAATTTCCCAGCTTACAGTTACCTTAGTTTCCGAAGCTAAGTGCACGTTGTGAATCATCCGATAACCAATCGAACCTCATGTCGAATCTTGACTTTCGAAAGGCAACAGAGACGAAGCATAATACTTTGGCCGATGGCAGTATCAAAACGATGACATCCACCAGGGTTGAAATAATTACCTCAACCTATTCAACCTATTTTCCGAAGCCGGATATCCTCGTTGATTGGCTCTCGTGAGCTGCAAACGCGGTTAGGTACTTCACCCCTGGTATCAATAAAACGGAGAAAAGAACCTGTCAGTTAAACCTTCGAACCCCCGGCTAAAGAAAGTCGATTCGAACTGAGAACGATCCTTCTTTGCCAGCATACAACATATATCGTTACTTCCGCCCGCCATCACTCTCCTCCAGCTCGAAGTGGCTGTCTGTCGATCAATTTGCCTCATTGCATTTAAGCCTTTTAGCGTGAATGCAAACAGCTAGGCGCTACATAGGAGAAGCGTTCTGCAGTGCCTCCCTAGGGTATGCCGGCGACTACACGGAAATCGATGTGCCATGATGCACGTAAACCATGCGGAAGGAAAATGATTGATTATGAGTTTCATTGAGTGCGGTGATATCCTTTCCTTCTGCTGCTGCACACTGCTGCATTTGCCTCGAATGCAATCGATGGGTTGGGTATTTGCTGCCGTTAAGGAGCCGTTAAGGAGATTTTTTTTGCCCGCAGGTGCTTTGAAGGATTTGTCCAACATGGGGGCAGATCTCGTATGAACCGTTTATGATGGATGGAGCGAATCCGGGAAATGTTGCAGACCCGCTGGAAAATGGTTGATGAATGACATTCGAGAAAATATTTACAATCAGGTGGATAATAGGAGTCATTCGTCATCAGGTAAGGTGGCGGCGTAATTGCTGGTATTTGGTTCAGAGCTATTTTGAAACTTAGTGTAATTTTTCTTAAGGGAAATATTTGATTCTTTGCACAGGGACACTGATATCCAACTGCAGCATGAAACACTAATCCCATCGAACATAACGTCAAATAAATCTTTCCGAAACGTTTCGCACCCGTCGCCACCACAGGAACCGTGAATCATATTTCGCTTATCGTTTCAGCCACGTGCCTTCGGAGCACCGGAAAAAGGTCACTTCTCCCTCGGATGGGTGGGCGAGAGCAGCGGCTGAATAAGATCCCCCTTGCATCGGATATCACCACGTATCCTAAGTTCATTTCCTGACCCGGTTTAACGTTGATGATGCTATCTTTACGAACTGTGTATATAAACAACCGCTACAGCATACCCAGGATCTCTGATTACTTCCCAAGTATTTTCCATTCGCCGCTCGCTGCTCTTGGCATTCCAGTTGGCGAACAACAACAACGCTCAATGATACCAGGAAAAGGAAAACTAACGATTGCTACAAAACAACCTGCTTCGGTGAAAAGGACTACGGCGACAACGATCAGAACTGCACACAGGAAACACGACTCTTTTGCCCTATAAATAATGAGCAACGAGGAGGAAATATCAACAAAATTACGACCGCAACCGAGTGCCATTGGCACTTGGCAGAAGGAAGGACACCGTCGAAACTGTTTGGCTCTGTTTTGAACCAATTTCCCCCCGAAACTAGCAGTCTGTACAGCAGCTAAATTGTGTTCCTCGTCATATAAATTCCAATCTGAAAGGGAAATTAAACAGATGCTTCGGTGATTTGTTACAGTGTCTAATCCAAGAATCCTAACCAGCAGACCATCAACACTGCTTTTTGTAGTCTGGCCGTGTCCAGTCTGGTTGAGGAACGAATAAATTTCCGCAACGGGAATTGGATGTTTTCGTTCACCTGTAGCCACAACTAAGATGCGGATGGTGTACAGGGGCTGCTGGCCACTTCACTGCGGCGATGGTTCCAACTGAGTACCACTTTTAGCAGCATAGCAGTGGCTCGTAGAACACACAGAGCATAGTGCAAAGTTGCAAAAGATATTACAATTTGGGAGAGCCACCCACCACTCCGCTCCATGAGAAAAGCTAAAACTGAACATAATCGATGGTCGTTTAGTGCACACCGGGTGACAGGCTCCGTAGTGTATTCGAAAAAATGTTTTTATTCATTTTAACACTACCACCCTACTTGCTCCACCTCCTTGTTGGAGGATATCATAAGCGCCACTCCACCAGCAGACGATCCACCATCCACTCTTTCAACCAACCGTCATGAAGTTTTTGGAGTATAAAATATGATATCTAAGTATTTTTTAAAAAGTTCATTTGATTGTACAGGGTCAACCGAATCAACTTTACGATACCCATTTGAAAAGGGCTTAAGTTTTTTGATCGATTTTTTTTCTAAATCAACATAACGCAAAAAGGACAAGACTTACGGAAAAGTGATGTATGGGTGGCGTTTAGAAAATCGTCTTAGCATTTATGAAAAAAAATGTAAAAATTGTAAAATTTATTCATACACACTAAAAATAATATTTAAAAATTTAAAGTCAATTTGCAAAAAATGGCTACCTTAGAATTTCACGATTTTTTTTAATAAAGACAATATAATTGTCCAAAAGTTCACGATACATTGCAAAATGGGCACTTTTAAGGAAAACAAGTTTTTCTCACAACAAATTTTTCATTTCTAACTTTTACCGTGTATCGCGCCAACTCGTTTAGTTATGGTCTTCAACACCTCTATAGAATGCAATAAAATTGAGCAGTCTTAGAGACTTGAATGTATTGAGCAAAGACCATTAAAAATGCGAAGACCCTCTTAAAATCCAAATTGTCATAATTATTATATTTAATTTGCTTCTGCGTGGTTTTAGGACCAAATTATAAGACGAGCTGTGATAAACGGTAAAAATAGGACATGAAAAATTTGTTGTAGGAAAAAACTTTTTTTTTCCTTCAAAGTGCCCATCTTGCAATGTATGGCGAACTTTTAGACAATTATATTGCCTTTAATAAAGAAAAATCGTCCATATCTACGATAGGCTTTTTTTTCGTAAATTGACTTTAAATTTTAATTTTTTTTAGTGTGTAAGAATCAATTTTACAATTTTTACATTTTTTTTCATCAAAGTAAGAATAATTTTCTACAAGTCACCCATACATCACTTTTTGTACCTCTTGTCTTTTTTGAGTTGTGTTGACATGAAAAAATTTTGGTTAGAAAAACTTTTTTTCCTTAAAAGTGCCCCTCTTGCAATGTATGTGGAACTTTTAGACAATTATAATGCTTTCATTAAAAAAAACTTTGTCAAATTCTAAGATAACCATATTTTGCAAATTGGCTTTAAATTTTAAAATATTTGTTTTTTAGCGTGTAAGAATTGATTTTACAATTTCACAATTTTTTCATAAAAACTAAGACGATGCTCTAGAAGTCACCCATGAATCACTTTTTTGTAAGTCTGTTCCTTTTCGAACAAAAAACTTAAGCCCTTTTCAAATGGTAATCTAGATAAATTTTGAAAAAGCAAAGTATGCAAAGTTGCTTGAAAAGACACCCACAAAGCTTCATTGGATTCTGAGAGGGTGCTGCCCTCTCAACCACTGGATGTGTTGGCGTGCAATTCGTCAGTTAGGTTTTGAGCGTTAATAAAGGGTGTTCCGACCAAAATTTGGTCAAACAGTAATGTTTGTGAGTCGATCCTAGTTCTTATGAATAAGTCAAATTCTTTTTCTTTTTCATGTTCAGTAAATACAGAATCAGTTCTGTGAAATGTCATTTCGTGCAATTGGATAAATTTACCGATAACTTTGTTCGACAGCTGAATTCATGAACATGGTGTTTGATAAAATTGAAGCTCTTAACAAATGCTACAACTTTGTCTAACAGTGCATTGCCCTAACTGGTATATAGAAAGTGTAATATTCACTGTTATATTCAAATGATAATCATTGATGAATATCATTTGAATATTCAGATATTTCACTCTCACGTCTAAGATTTAACAGTTAGAACAATACATAGTGAATTAAATTTATGAAACTAAGCAAGCACTACAATTTCTCCATACGTGCTATTTTGAAAATCAGCTCCTGGAACGAGTTGTTGCCAAATTTAGAGCATTGGGCAGAAATGACTATTTACAGCACTGTACAGAATACAGAGGAAATATTCAGCTAAGCTTCCTTTTTATCGCATGCGAATTACCGGGTCTTTCGGGTTTTTACCTGCCATAAGATTTTGTACGGTCTCCTTGTCCACTTTATTTGCCGCAGAACGCCAGTTTGCCTTAAACTGTTTCTCGCTCACAACAGCTTTTGAGTCTTCTTAAGGTTCCGCTTGACGACGGCCCAATATTGGCCCAATCAATTGGGCGGAGCTCTGGCGTGTTGGGAGGGTTTTGTCCTTGGGCACCACTTGAACGTTGTTGGCAGGAACAATTGTGTCGTGTGCAGAAATGGCAGTAGACGTTTTTGTAGGCACTCGCTCAGATAAATTTCCTGGTTGGCGGTTCCAGTCACAATGTAAACGTTGCTCTTCAAGGCACAGGTACAGATGGCCTGCCACACCAGATATTTCTTCGTGAACTTTGACAGTTTAATGTGCTTGAAAATATCTGCCGGTTTCCGTATAAAATTCCTGCCCGGGAAGCTGTTTAAAGTCTGCCTTGACGTAAGTTTCATGGTCCTGTACCACGCAATCAAACTTCGTCAGGATCGTCATCACTCTCTTGTAAGTCGACAGTCCAGCTCGTTTTTTAGCTCTATCTGAGATTGAAGGCGCCACTCCCAACTTCTTTGCGACATCTCCGACGGAGAGGTTGGGGTTCCGCTCGAAAAGCGGGTAATTTTTTTTGTCGTCGCTGTGGCCTCCGGCTTTCGATTTTCTCCCCGACCAAGCTTTCCTGGCTGTCGACAAACGTTCACCGAACACTTTTAATACGTTGGTAATAGTTGATTTAGCCACATTCAACAATTTCGCCAACTTGGCGTGAGAGTAGTTTGGATTTTCACCCTGCACGTGCAAAATTTTGATGCGTTGCTTCTCTTCCTTCGAAGAAATTTTGATAACTGAAGTGCTAATCTCAAAATCAATATTGAGGCATGATGCTACACACACATCTTCAAAATGAGGGGTGTGCAAATTTGAAACAATGAACGCAAATGTGTCAAGTTTAAGTTGACCAAATTTTGATCTAAACACCCTACAGTCGTTTCTTCAAACTTTTTCTAAAGTTCTGTCCAGTTAGAATCCGGAAACACTTATTGTGTTACAGCGACACGGGAAGTCACCGCTGCAAGAATTCTTTTACAGCGGTTTGTGTCCCTAGGCGCCCACTTTCTGTGGTATAAATTTCACGGATGAAACACCGAGTGAGTCAAAAGTTATTCCAGATGGAAGTCGCAAAAACTTTGAATGACGCCAAATCAACCGTGTATGATGTGCTCAAACGTTTCAGGGAGCGAAAGAGCGTGGATCGAGTGCCTCAAGGTAAGCGTCGTAGTGGAACATATGACCGCAAGCTGAACCAGAAGGTGTTGAGAACCGTCAGAGCAAACCCTGGACTATCCGATAATGAAATCGCACAAAAATACGTTGCTGCTGCGAAGATTTCGTTTCCGAGCAGGGTATTGTGCTAAGCCAGCAAGCAATCAAACAGAACGTTAAAGCAAAGTTCCGTCACCAAAACTCGAGCTCGGAAATTGTACCAGCAGGTTTTGACGAAGTACCATGGATGCCTGCTCATCGACGATGAAACCAACATCAAAATGGATTTCGGACAGCTTCCTGGCCAAAAATTCTACATGGCGACGGCACAAGGAGATGTTCCTGCGAAGTTTAAGTTTGCTTTTATGGACAAAATTGCCAAAAAAGTGATGATTTGGCAAGGGATATTCAACTGCGGAGCAAAGACCAAAGTGTTCGTGACGAATAAGACGATGGACTCGAAGCAGTACAAGGAAGAATGCCTCAAAACCGCGTACTACCTTTTCATAAAAGGCTATAAAGGTCCCGTGAAGTTTTGGCCAGATTTGTCGCGTTGCCACTAAAGCCGGGAGTTCATCCAGTGGTACCACGATAATAACGTAGATTTTATCGATGTAAACATAAATCCACCCAACTGCCCGCAGTTCCGGCCCATCGAGAGATTTTGGGAAATAAGAAGCGGAAGCTTAAGAAAAGTGGAAAACGGCTCGGGATGCGACTCAGATGACCAAAATGTGAAACAACTGTGCCAAGGAAGTTGACTCCGGAGGTGTGCAGCGTTTGATGGGAGACATAAAGAAGAAAGTGCGAATTTTGATTAGAAACGATTTGTACTGATACTTTTGCCTTTAAGTACAGTGAATTACCTTTGTTTTAAAGTATTAAACTTATTTGTACGTCAATCCGTTACCGAGATACAGATGATTTTATTATTCCGGATTCTAAATGGACGTAGCTTTTAAATGTTTGCCCCAATCGGTCGGAAATATTCCTACGTGTCAATTCCAATAAGGAAAACTATTGATCTTTAACATTAAACGATTTAAAATTCAATAAGGTGATATCTTATGATGCCGATATTTACTAACTGCACAGTATTCTCCTATCACAGACTTCAAAATTAAGTAACCCGGTGTCTTCACCAGCATTTTAAACCTTAACATATTTCATGTCTGACTTTTTCTAATGCTGGGCTTCGGCGAGACAGATCTGTCAAGACATTAATTAGTCAAACTTAAAGACAAAGTTAGGTACTATCTTAACAAAAGTAATGGATACTTGCTAGGAAAAAATGGTAAAAGATGGAGAACAGTAATATTATAACTGCGTAGAAATGGCTGCAAGAGTTTGAAAATGCCGAGCTAGACGAAATTTGATGACTATGGAAAAGTCCCGTGAGTTCCTCAAAGAGCTGATCACGATTCAGACGAGCATTTGCCCAAAGACCTTTTGTGGGAAGATGGAAATGATTATCAGATCTTCTACCGAATTGATGTCACAGGATTTGAAAAACTTCTTCGCAGGTAAACGTGAGGATTTTTCTATAGAGGTTAGGCATGTAAGATGGAACACGATCCGATTTTTGCTCGTAACATGTATAATTTTTATTGTTTTCGAGGACAGGCTTCCAAAAAGTACAGCCTTCGTACTTTTCGTACAGCTTGCTACTGTTCGTTCGGCACCCAACCATTTCGGGGTATTGGCAACAGGGTACGCATGCATTAAAGAATGTTGTATTGTAACAGTCGATGCTGAGCTAACTTTGCTGAAACCAACACACTCTTAACGTAGTAAGCCGAATGGGATGTTAATTTTCTATTTTGTCATGTCTTCTGTTTCGTAAATTATTTCGCTAGGACAGCCTTCCTGAAACGACGACATTGAACGGCTTATCCGAGCCGGCTGTGACGAGAAGGCTGTCGAGGGGATGTCGGTTTCTTCCATGCTTTTACTCATTTTCCATTACAGAGAGGTACAGATGTTTGCGGGTGGAAATTCAGCCAGCAATTTCTTATCCTTGCCTCTAAATGACTGATTTTTAGTAGGTAGATGGCATTTGTGGTACAATTGCAATTCAATATTATACAATAACAACAAAATTTATTGCCGACCATGAATTTAACTGTTCATATATCAGACAAAACAAAAATTCACATTGTAATTACAGTAGATCTACTATACATCCCATATGCTAGAATTTTCAACAATTGTGAAACAATACAATATAAAGTTAGTGACTCAAATTTGTTCAGAAAAAAGTGATATTATTTATTGTTAAGATACATAACAACCCCCTTATTCTATTGTTGATATCTCAATTAACAATAGATTCTGTCGTAGAAACAGTTAATCTTAGTGTTATCTTATCGTCGTAAACAATACGATCAATTGTACATACGATTGATTCTATTGTATTGTTACAATACATTTAGTTGTAAATCTATAATACTGTTTTATTCGGGTACTCTTTCTGCTCAAAATGAGGTAGATGGGAGTTAGGGAGAAGAGAAACCGACCAAGTTTTCACCCCCAAACTACAGTACCTCTCTGTGGGAGTGGAGTAGAATATTTTTCAGATCGAAGGAAGGTTTGTAGGCACTTTTTGGGTAGTTTTTTACTACGGTGGTTATGCTGCGGATTCGGCTATCGGTATGCTTGATCACGTCCGTCACTGCAGACTAGGTAGACTTTGGTTGAAGTTTCGTTGATTAAGTCAGTCACCAGCTCATCGTTACCTTCAAAATTATCATCGCCATCGTTCATTATATGTTTCTCCGCACTCGAAACTTGATCGTGCATGTCTAGTTCACTAACGGAAGCTTACATGTTAGCACCGTTATCACAAGTCACGGTAAGAATCTGATTAAGTGCGATGTTATATTCCTTCAGCATTTCTTCAATTTTTTGCGTAATAAACTTGCCAGTCTGCCGCTCGTTCAATTCAAGCCTTGCTGATGAAGAGAGAACATATTGAAATACCCAATTTCTTAAGCCATAATGGGCAGGATTCACTATGGCAGCCGTTGCCTCGTAACTTTGAAGATGTTATTCTTAGTTTCTACACCAGATATGGATTTCAAAATATATCATTAAAAGTGTGCACTTGAAATAAACATTCTGATACAAGTTCAGGTGTGTCGATCTAATAAGAACCATTTGAATCTCCAAAGCTATGAGGTGAATAATTAGAAAGAGACAATATCTTGGAAAAATCGAGGAAATCAAAAATTCACATAAAAACCATAGGAGGTTGATTTCACAGCTAATCCCCTCCGTTCGACTTTTACACCTTTATCTGTAAAGAAAGTTGAAGCTATGTCTCTAAGCATGGCAGTTAGTTTGAGGTGGATTTTTTTTTGGTATTTTGAATAATTGCAACACTCTAGTTTTAAAAAGTATTTGGAAACTTGTCATAAAAAATATGAAAAAAAACGTCAAAAATGATTGGGCTCGTACCAGCGTTCTGAAGAATTTATCATAAATGTTTCATTTGCATTTAAAACTATACATTTAAACCTCAGAACGGCCGCAAGTAATCGGTTCTATCCTCTTAACTTTAGTTTTGAAATAAGTGATGCATAAAAGACTTGGCTCAATAAAATTGATTCAATTGAGCCTGTACAAATAAATGAATCAATATAAAACACAAAAAAGTCGTTTAGTCCTGAAAAATTGAACGCAAAAAGAATTTTACATTGACCTAATGTTTAAATCCATAGAACCACATGATAAAGTTAATCGTTCATTTACATTTCGGAATTGTTAAAAATAACCGTCGGAAGTTGAATTAACTCAACAGTGATCGCTTAACGGATGCAGAAAACGAACTAATGAAAAATTGATTCTTGCACGTTGCACAGTACTCATCAAAAACCGAATCCTCTTCGGCATTGTACAGGTACTGGTAGACAGGGTTGCCAATATTTTTTTTAATAAACTGGAAGAATGTCACAAAAAAAACTGGAAAAAAACTGGATCCTAACAAAAATAAAGAAAAAGCCCGCAAAATGAAAAACCTTTTGCCGCATGTTCCAATCTATATGTTTTATGTAAAATATATTGTTTTTACTATAAATTCTTTACACTAACAGAGATGATTACTATATACCACATTGTCATTTTAGGATTTCTTATATTCTAGATTGTATACAAACATTTCGACATAAAGTAGAGCGAAAATAAAGCGAATATAACCACATATTCAGCATAAATGTTAGGCTTTCACCATGTGACATATGGTTGAAACTGTATATATACTTTAGGATATTGTTAACTTATAACTATCAACTATAAGAGTTATTGTCAGAATAATATGAAGTATAATTATCAATAATATGCGAATCGTCAATGAACGGTAAAAATAATTCCTCTCTTGATTTCGACCGAAACAATTAAAAAAAAATCATTATATGTCCTTACATTCCAAATTTGAATGAAAACAAGACTCCCATTTCAATATAAAAAGTTATAACACTAAATCTTATACAAAATACCTACTTAAATAATTTTGAAGGATTTGGATTCTACAATAGTAAAAATAAAACAGCATTTAGTTGTCGACTAACTCCCGTTTTTTTCTATTATGAACGCTTAATTAGTCGTGATAATAGAAGCTATCAAATATATTACTAATTCTCAGAGTTGCTGCCTCAAATGACTGAATAATAAGATTTATGATAGCTACCCTACAGGAAAAGTTTTTTTTTTTTATTTATTATAACAACTTCCAAGAGTAAGTCATACAGTGGATTCCAGGTCACATCACTCTATCAGGAAATGATAGAGCTGATGCTGCAGTCAAATAAGGTATTTCAAGACCAACACTGGAGAACCATCCTCTTACGGTAGGTGACTATTTCATAAACTTCAAAACTGAATTAATGTCAGAATGGAAAACAGAATATTTTGAGTTACCTGAAGACAAAGGAAAACAACATATCAAAATAATGAATCAAAATAAATTGGAACCTCGGTACTATAAATTAAATTTGTCCACTATACAGCCAAAATAAAAAAGGAAGATTGTAATGCAATTTCGCAGTGGTCTACAGAGGAGAGCTGAGATTTTTTTTCATTCATTGCCCAGTGATTGTGATTTTTAAAGTTTAATTTCTACTCGAAAGTGTTTTTACCTTCGATTTTCATTGTATTTCATTTGTGCACGAGTACTAAATATATTCGTGGTGTTCCACGTGAAAAGTATGATGTGGAAATATATGCCAAATAGCGGAGAGAATGCATCCTTTAGCATCACAGGGTGGCCGTCCAAATGAAGACTGAACATCAGTAACCATTTTCGTGAGATCTATCCGATTATAACTAAATTTGAACGATACTACTAAATACAGTGCATCGTCAAAACAATATGACTTGATGATGGCAGTGTATAGCACAATACTCATTTCCATTTGATGTTTGTATTGTGTCTATGCGGCGCTGGTTGTAAGTGAAAGTGACCTCGGAATGGACGTGAGTAACCGGGCATTCTGAAATGGGTCACTGGAACTCAACAGAGCTATCACCTTCCAACTCCCGGGCTAAAAATGTTTGTCGTGTCAACAAAAGTTCGTTTAACTGCAAACATTTTTCATTTACATTTTCAACATAAAAACACTGCCGGACGGTGGGCGTTGGATTGTACAAACACACACACACACACACACACACACACACACACACACACACACACACACACACACACACACACACACACACACACACACACACACACACACACACACACAAAATTGTAATGCAATTTCGCATGATTTTGTTTCATTTCTCGTAATGGACCGTAACTTGGAGGAAAAAAATGCAAAATTTGTTGTGGGCAAAAAGGCAACACATCAATTCGCTTTGAAAAATTCAATATGTGAGTGAAGTTGTGCAGTGAATTAGTGTTGAGTATAAGATTAGAGTCCAGAAGTTCAATGGCTCACAAAAAAATGATCACGATACGCAACCAAGATTCGGACCGAGGCTGCCTGCGTCATGGCTCTAGATAGTAACCATTCAGCAACTTTAACAAGATGAAAATAGTTGAATAAAGGCCTACACTTGCTTCGATTGTCGAGGCACTCGGCGATATAGTAATGGAGCAAATGTCTCTCACATATACTTGCATTCATTTCATAAAGAAGGGCAAACTTGACTAGAGAGATAGTGGAGAGAATGACGAGGAAAAAAAATAAAACACTTTAGCGCCAACATTTGATTAGGGCAAATCTGCTTTTGTAAACAAACACTTTGTCTGCTAGTTTATCGGCAGTTGAACACCATTCCTTCAAATTGAATATATCAGCGGACAGTAATAAAGCTCCTCTTCCTTAAAGAGTGCTTAATTTGTATTTGTAATTTTTTGTTCAAGAGAAAATTACTACGAAAGCCATTGTTTACAAAAGCGGATTCGCCCTAATTTAGATGTTGCATTAGTGGCTAATGGCGTTGCGGCATTCTGTGATATTATCTCACCCATATTGAAAAGTTGTTGACGGATGAACGAAAGACCCAACGGTTGAGGCACTTAGTATTTACTCAGCGATAAATTTGTTTCGAGGAATCTGTTTGCTGCCAAACGCTTGCACACACTTGCATGGCTTCGTTTATACCATAAAACGCTTTGTGGATCATGTTGGGCAAAATTTCGTTTTCTGAATCATGCGGATTTCTCAAGATATGATTGCAAAATCTGCAATTGCATTTTTTACCACCTTTTTAACTTTTGGGTGTAGAAACGATTGCTATAGGAAGAATTAGAACCTTTCACACGGCTACAAAGGACACGTAAGAAAAATGAAACTTGATCAGATCAGATACTTGTAGCACTTCTAATGTGCAAAAAAAACCCCACTCATTTTCTTTAGAATGTAACAAATTATCTGGGATAAGACGAAAGTTTCGACTGCTCTCTAAAAAAGTAAACTGTAAAAATGCTCTCAGAAATACAAATCAAGATGAATATCTACAAGTCGCTAAATTTATCAGTGAAGCAGGAATAAATGTTTGAGTCCAGTTTGCTCTATAAATCACTTCTTTTTGGGCCCTCACCTGTGCAGAAAGTTGTTGGTTTGCATGATAAAGCTAATCAAATTGTTTTTTTCGCTTAACCGTCGTTTTAAGTATTAATTTCACTTAACACTTGGCTAAAATGGACCCAACAGGTCTGGGCCATTAAAAGGAGAAAAAAAAACACTACAAATAGCAGTCTTTCAAGGGAATAGGAATCTTTCCACATTCTTAAAAAAGGTTCAACAATAAAAAGGTGATTATCAATCTAGCAAACATGGTTCTTAAGAAAAAAAAAAACTGGAGAAAACTGGACAAAAGTTAGAAAAACTGGACGATTTGTAAATTTAACTTTTTGACTGGATCAGGTAAAAAAAACTGGAAGAATCCAGTTTAAACTGGAACATTGGCATCCCTGCTGGTAGACATAAAACACGAAGACACGACATGGGAAACCAGATTAAAATATCAAACGCGATGTCAACAACGTATTGGCAGTATGACGAAGTACTTGTCGTATCTTTGAGAAGCGCAACGAATGAACAACCGAGACTGCCCTAGACCATAAAACAGAATACATCCACACGAACAAGCGTGTTGTGTACAGTAAAAGACGGCAACGTTGCATGTCGCTTAACTGGTTCACTATGGGTTGTCATGTATAGCTCAATTGCAGAGGGGTTGGAAGGCGACAGTCATCGTAATACTGTCGTGAGGTGGTATATTTGGTATGCCTGATTCGAGGATCTTTCGAAGAAGAACTACATACAAGGCACAGTTACAATCGGTTCCAATTGAATCTTGTTGGCTCCACCTTCTACCTAAGGGAGTGCTATCACCATCTCTCACCGAGAGGTTGACATCTGCACCACTCACACGGCCCATTCTCCACCAGTCCCTCTCATGAATTTGTTGGCAGCGGTTGGAACGCTTAGTGAGACAAATGGGTGTCCCATAAAACATAAAAAAATGAGCATGGGGTCACGAGAATGAAGGGTCTACATGCAAGGGGAGATGGAAAAATTTCAAAATTTGGGTTTATTTTCCGAATTTTGCTCTCGTTTATGAACTTTGTTTTCTTTAAATTCTCGGCCATACCAAAGAAAACTTCTTTCCTGTCGCAACTACCAGAAGAAATAGAAGTGCGCGTCGTGAATTAAAATCGTAGAAGAAAGGTTATTTGTGTTAAGTTAGTGTAATTCTTATTAATCTAATGGTGTTCTTTTTGTTAAAGTTACAGTTCGTAGTCCGTAAAGCTAGAAGTACGGAGTGAAAATCTACAATTAAGTGATTAGGAGCTAATAGTACTTATGGTGTGACTTATGTAAATCTTAACCTCAAATGTTACAAATAGATTTTGTGTTATAGTTTTATTATCGCTTCTCAAAAAGTACAATATCCAGAAGGATGAGACATTGTGTTCAGAGTAGAAAACAGAAAAAGGTAATTGGACTGAAATATTGTAAGACCATTTGTGGATAGTGAACACGTCACATGGTAGGGTACTAATACCATTTAGCAGGTCCACGCTAGGGCCTTTTTCTTTTGTTCTTTTGGAACAGGTGAACCCCTCCACATGAAGCTTCCGAGTTCAATTTGTTGGCCCAAAACTAGAGTGCAGCAATAAACCATTCTTCGTTCCTCGTTATCCAGAGGTTCCGACAGGAAAAATCTAGCCAAACTTGCTAAGAAGTTCATGTGGAAGTCGACCCGAACCAGTTCCCTGAAGCCGTAGGATCGTAAAACCACCATTGGGACCGATAGGAGTCGGTTGAAGTGTTCGTACAGTGGGCGCGGAAGCCATTATTGACGACCGACCATTGTTGATTGCCACCTCACAATTATGATCCGCCATTGCCGTCCATGCTCAAGAACTCGGAACAAAGGCATTCACGTTGAGGTATCACCACCACGCGCCATTGTATCCGTCAGCCACTATCAACGCTCCAGCGACCGTGAGGCACCTGCCAATCTGATGCCATACGATGTTCCTGATATAGTCGACCGATTCTTCGCCAACCCCGCCGGTGAGTGCGGTGACACGCAAGCACCCTATCTAAATGTGAGGCGCTTTGTGGACGCCGGATTCAGCCCGCTCCGGCATCTACAACATCTTGGCACTTTTAGAGAAACAATCAGAGCATCGAAGAAAGCCCGGTTCCGGACGGCCGACGAACCTGTAGACGGAAGCTCCAAAAGATGCTGAAGAGGAAGACCGAGGAAAGTGGCGCTCTGGCCGGGGAGGTCGGTTCAACCGGCAAACAGTGAAAAAGGTACCTGACGAACATGATCATACATGTCAGGAAGCGGCTAATCATGTCCACCTGGTTTCCAGAAGCTGCGGCGGTGGTGATGGACGCGGACTATCTACCCGGATGGCAACGACCTTGCAGGCACTTCCTATTTACATGGCAATGAAGGAAGTGAGCTCCGAGGTGAAGTTCATTTCACACGCCAAGTTGCCTAAAAAGGTGCTGCTGTGGCTGACAATCATGTCCAAGCCGCACTTCTTTGCTCCGTGACCGGTCGTAAACGGGGAAATTTATATAGCACGGTATTCTGCCGGAAGTTGCGTCATTCATCAAGAAATACCTATAGCAAGGGCGAAGACGCGGTGTTCTGTAGCCGGATCTGGAGTCGGCCCCATCACTGATCGGCGAGTCGTTGGAGGAGATGGAGCTGCTGACCCAACGAAAATTTCTGGGCCAACTTAAAGCGTAAGATCTACTCCACCAATTTCGTTTCGAAAACTTAGGAGGAATTGATAAATAAAACGGTAACGAACTCAAAAAATGCCGGCACGCATGTTTTCGTCCGCCATGAGTGAATGTTCCGGTTAACTGCCGGAAGGTCGCTTGCAAGGGCGATAGATGTTTTTTGCAAGTTAGCTTTAACAATTACCATCCATGGGAAATTTATCAAAAGCAATTATCTGTCTTAGCATTTTTTTTTATCACCATCCGAAAAAGTTAATTTTTTTAATGCAAACGTTATAGCTCTTATTAGGGGTGAAAATTTCCGCCTCCCAGGCAACTAGGATCGTATGCAATAAAGATTCCTTATTATTTCATAGAAGATATATTTGCACTAGACAAACATTTAATGAGGCCGTACAACAGAAATTAACAGAAACAGAGTTTGACAGTGCAGCAAGCAGTATTCAATTACAGGATAAGTCGAAAAAGGATAACTGTAGAAATTGCATTTGGAAAGATGGTTAGTCGATTTAGAATATTTCACAGTCCTATGTAGATTGCTTTAGACACCAGTCCGCTCGCACACCGAAGGTCATCAGATCAGTGAGGGACAAAGTGAGGCGAAATCCTATCAGATCGATCCGGAAATTGGCCAAGGAAGCCGATATTTCAAAATACCATGCAACGGTTGATCAAAGATGACTTGAAATGTTAGTTCTGGGCTAGAGTAAAGCGCCACCTTGTAACGGACCGAATCAAACTACTACGGCTGGAGCGCTCCAACCGTTTTTTGTCAGCATTCAAAAAGAAGTATACCATCATCGTATTCTCCTGTGAGAAAATGTTCACCATCAATCCCGTATCTAACACACGTACAGGCAGGTTTATTTGGCCGAAGAAGATTGAGGATGTTCCAGAGAACGTGAAATTGAAGCTTACGACCAAACATCCGGCCGTAGTTATGATTTTGGAGCAGGATTGCAGTCCAATGGCTTGAAATTGCGTCCGGTACTTATCAAAGCTGGATTAAAAGTTAATACCGAAGTTTACACAGAAACATTTCGAGCGGATCTTCGCCGTTCTGCCATGAATGAAAGCCAACTTTGGAGCACACCAACACGTCATTTTCCAACAGGACGGAGCACCGTGTCATACCTCAAAAAGAAATCAAGCGTGACTGAAGAAAAACATGGAATTTTGAATCCTAGAGGGTTTGAGCTGTTTATGGAATTTTGGCCAAAGGACATTTTGGCGTCCTAGCAGGCCCAAAGTGCGGATCCTTTTGGATTATATGGGCATACATGTTCAGGCCTGCAGAACGTTCTCACCCTTCAGTGGCGGGGCCCCTGGATGCGTTCCATTGGGCCAAGGCATGGAACCTCGATGGCTGACTCATGCATTGAGAAGA
>JASCZW010012309.1:0-28945 GCA_034211315.2 Aedes japonicus
TCAGACTACCGAACGTTTAGTTGTTGAAAGTTCGGTAAAAAATTACCGAATACTGTTAAATTTTCCAAGTGTGTATGCTTTGAGTATAAGCAGTTATTTTTTTGACGTAGACTACGTCTTACGGCAAGGGTAGGGTGTCAAATGAAAATCTAAAATTTTGCGACCGTCACGAAAAACCGTACGTTTTGTACGCGAATAACTCAAATAATCCACGATAGATTTACATGATTTCTTCTTCAATCGGTCGGAAATTTTACCGCGCTCCAATTCAATTGTCAAACATTTTTCTCAGTCAATAATAAACTATTGAAAATAACGCAAATATAAGGTGATGTCTTATAATGTCATTTTGCAGAGTAAATTTACCAAATTTCCTATCACAGATTTCAAATCGAAGCAAGGAACGTCTTGCATCATCTTCTTCTTCTTTGTGTTAGAGAGGGACTTTAACCAATCATGTCATTCGACTTTCCATGTACGTCTCGCACGCAGCTGAGAACGGCATAAAACGAACACTAAGGAAAATTTTGCCTCAGTCAGTTCACATTCCAGTTTGAACAAGCGACACGTTCGGTCGTGTTTTTCGCTCTCTCGCAGTAAAAGTTTTTTCCCCCATTTTTACCCTCGTCCGCTTCTCGCGATTGCGTGTTCGGTTCGCGACCTATCGCCTGCGCTTGCTCATCTTCTGGTGGTAGCAAAGCAGAAAAAAGTGTTGCAAAGTTTGGAAAAATTTCCTGCTCGACCTATTGCCGTGGCAATGGGTCGTAAAAATCGACCAACGGCGACATCCGCTCCCGAAACATTACCGCAACCGGGCAGCTCCAAGCGACTGCGCCACGATGACGCCGATCCAGTGGATCGTAACGCTCGTCTCCTAGCGAGCAACCAATTCGCCGTGCTTCCGGTCCAGGAGGTGCCAAAAAAGGTGAAGGTTCCCCCGCTCTTCACCACATCAAAGGACATTACTGCACTCAGGACCGAGCTTGCAGCTATCCAAATTCATCCGCTGTACAAACTGTGCAGTAATGGCACGAAAATAATGTGCTCGACGGAGGCTGACTACCGTGCTGTCGGCGCTCACCTAGTCGCAAAGAAACACGAGTTCTACACTCACGATGCGCCCGGAAGCAAGTCAATGAAGGTGATTCTGCGTGGCCTTCCAGAACTCACACCGGAGTCAATTTTTGCAGAGCTGCAAGCGGCGGCACTAAAGCCTCAGAAGGTGTTCCCCATCAGGCGCCAGCAACACGGTAACTACCGGGACCAACTCTATCTGGTGCACCTTGTGAAGGGATCCGTCACGATGGCGGAACTGGTGAAAACACGGGCCCTTTTCGACGTCATCGTCGAGTGGGACCGGTATCGTCCGAGACAGCACGACGTGACGCAGTGTGGCAACTGCCTTGCGTTCGGACATGGTACTCGTAACTGCCACATGAAACCGCGATGTGGCAAATGTGCTGGAGCCCACAGCACCAACGATTGTGCCCCGATGGAAGAAGGTGCGCCACTGAAGTGCGCAAATTGTGGCGCAAACCATGAGAGCAGCAATCGAACCTGCCCAAAACGTGCTGAATTCTTGGCGATCCGCAAGAAGTCATCCACCAAATCCCGGCCTGCTCAACGCCGTCCGCCACCTCCGATGAACGAGGAGAACTTCCCGTCACTTCGGTATCGGATGCCTAACCTACCGCCGATCCCATTAAATCAGCGCCAAGCAAACCGCCCGTCAGCTTCCGTGCATCATCGTTTCGCAGCAGCTGCCGCCACCCCCAACCCGACTCCTCCTCCAGGCTGGGGCAATCCAAGCTGCAGTACTTCAACGCAACCACCCGTCGATGGACAGCTCTACGACTCGGAGCAAATGGTGGAGTTCGTGCAAGAGCTCTATCGCCAACTACGTTCCTGCCGCTCCAAGGAGGAACAGCTCAAAGCCCCCACGCCCCCAAATTTATTTTCAAACATGGACCGTAAACGCACCATCAGCATCCTCAACTGGAATGCTTGTTCCATCCGGAACAAAACCTTAGAGCTCGGTGACTTCCTTAACACGAAGGCCATCGACATCGCCATCGTCACCGAGACACATCTCAAACCGGAACACACCGTTTTCATCCCAGGATACCGGATTGTGCGACTGGATCGTAGCGGCTCTAGTGGAGGAGGAGTTGCGATTGCCCTGCGCTACGACATCAACTGCCATCTGCTTCCGAGCTTCCAGCTGCAGTCTATCGAAGCCATCGGAGTCGAGGTCGAAACTGCTGTCGGCCCAATCACCATCATCGCGGCCTATTGTCCCAAGCAAGCCAGAACCAACAACGGAACAACAACGGCCCTGCGAAACGACATCCGTAAGCTAACTCGGAGGCAGGGGCAGTTCATCATCGCCGGCGACCTTAATGCGAAACACGAAGCCTGGGGGAACACTCGGCGGAATCGGAACGGAATAATTCTGCAGGAAGACCTAGAAGAGGGACATTACACCGCCCTGGGCCCGGATACTCCCACCCGGTTGAGCAGATCCGGGGTCCAATCGACATCTTCCTCACCAACATGGGGAACAACATCGCCCAGCCGATCGTACACCAGGAGCTCAGCTCGGACCACTATCCGGTGGTGGCCGAAGTTGGCTCCTCGGTCAACCGGCATCGTATCACCAGACGGAACTACCATCGCGCCAGTTGGGAGAGGTTCCGACAACACGTGGACGACAATATCGATTTCGACATGCACCTTGATTCGGTTGATGACATCGAACGGCAGCTGCAGGAGCATCGAGCAAGCGATCTCCCAGGCCCAGGAGCAACATGTACCGGTGATTGATCAGGTGAGTGACTCTGTACCCATTGATAGACCCACTAAAGAACTTATTCAATTGCGCAACGCCATTCGAAGGCAATACCAGCGAACTAGTTTGCCTACTTTAAAAAGTCATTGCAATCGGATGACAAAAATTATTAAGGCCAGAATGGTGGACCTCAGAAATAACAATTTTTCCGACAAGATGCGCTCTCTCCCAGATTGTGCAAAGCCGTTCTGGAAGTTGACAAAAATCTTAAAAACTAAGCCAAGACCCATTCCACCACTTGACAGCAATCGCTCCACGGATCGCTTAATTACTCCTGCAGAGAAGGCTGTTGAGATGGGTCAACACTTCGTCAGCTCCCACAATCTTGGACTTAACATCGTCAGTCCACACGAAGCTGCCGTTAGCGAGCTTATAAACAACATCCATCTAAGTCCCAATGACTTCTCGGAAGAGTTGGAGGTCTCAGCTGACGAATTGTTGACCTATATCAAAGCGTCTAAGAACATGAAGGCCCCAGGTTTCGATAACATCTTGAACTTGGAGCTCAAGCAATTGAGCCCCCAGTTTTACAACCATCTGGCGATGGTTTTCAACCAATGCCTGCGACTTAGCTACTTCCCCTCGTGTTGGAAGTCAGCTAAAGTCATACCCATCCAGAAACCTGGGAAAGATCCTTCGTGTTCCAAAAGCTATAAACCAATCAGCCTTCTCTCAGGAGTATCCAAGCTGTTTGAGAAAGCAATCCACCGTCGGCTTCTTTCATCTGCCGACGAGCTAAACATCATGCTTGACGAACAATTTGGCTTCCGACGTGGTCGGTCGACAATTCACCAACTTAATCGAGTCAGTAACATCCTCAGACGGAACAAGTCTGTTTCAAAATCATCTGCCATGGCACTTCTCGACATCGAGAAGGCCTTTGATAACGTGTGACATGATGGCTTGGTGTACAAGCTGCATCGATACAATCTTCCCATCTTTTCTATTGTTATTCATTCCGGTTTGTCGGTGGTGCTCATGTGAGTGAATGAATTTGCCCATACTTGTCGGAAACAACTAAAAATTCAATCAAATTGAACAGTCATGTCTTGGAATCTTCCTAGGCATAGGTATGATTTTACTTGCCACATAATCATGCTAATGCAATAATGGTACCTGGCATCGAAAGCTCTCAATTAAAAACTGTGGAAGTGCATTTAGAACACTGAGTTCAGAGCAATCAATAAGCTAATTGCGAAAGCAATAAGCGCAAAACTCTAAGAAAGAAGACGCTATTAGGGGCGAATCATTAGGCTTGGGACCGATGTGCTGGTACTTCCTAAGCCAAAATATATGTCAATTTTCTTCTTGACTATCCAGTCTTAACATCGAATCTAGAACAGAGTCGTAGATCACGAGCAAGCAATAGGTGGTGTCCACATGAGCACCTGGCGCCCTTCGCGAATTATCTGGACAGGAGTAGGGAAAAAAATCAAGGTGTTTTTATTAGCTTTTGATTTCCCCAATTCAGCCTAAAAATCGGTCCAAAATTACTTTCAAGCGTTTTGCATAACCTTATCTTACCAATAAAAAACCACCCACACACTTTGTATACTGTCACAACAGCTTCCCAATGTGGGTTTAAATCGGCCCAAGTCAGCTTTGAATCTTGATTTTGTAAATAACTACACTGAAAATTTATTTTCGTAAAGTAGCTTTCACGCGTTCCGTAAACATGGATTTTGTACATAGAACAAATGTCTCGTATATTGTATGAAACATTCATAATGCTTTTTATCTGGTGAAATGCTGTCATTACACCTTTTTGTAAAATGCACGAAATGAACTTCGTGATGACCAGCCAATCGCTGTTTCTCTTTTATACCGTACTCATGTATGATGGTGTTGCTGCTGGTATGGGCGGAAATAATTTATCTATCCCAAAATAAAAATCAAAGCGCTGTCGTGAGCTATAACTTGATGCTCATTAATCATTATTGTTCTCACGAGTCAGTGTGGCTTAGTGAGATCAACCACGGATTAAGAATCAGCACTTTCCAAATAGTCAGGTTCAAACCCCATGACTGAAACAATAAAAAAACGCTTGACAATTCCACGTGATTGCGCTTTTTTGTCAATTACATTTTGAGTCGATAAAGTAGATCTAGTCCATTTCATGCAACCACCAGAGAGACGTTTCTTTTTAATTTGTGACAAAATATTCGTAGCTCTTTGCATTGTTTCCGTACAATGTACGAATGTTCTTTCTGTGTCAACAAAAGCTTCGTGCTTTTGACAGTTGCGCGTGCAATTAATTACGAATGTATTTTCATAAAAAGAACAAATCAGTTTCGTTGCTGAAAACAACGAATGGATTAGTGAGTATTACTTTTGATTTTGTAATATAAACGAAAATTAACTTTCAGTGTATTCACCATCACTCTTTGTGAGTGGTCCTAAACAGCATCTTTACTGTTGGTTTATATCTATTAAAAGTGACCCGGTCTTCACAATGAGAAACCACTATCACACCTTGTGAGCGGAGTTTAAATCGGTTCAGAGCGCCTATTAAGCATAGTTAAAAATCTTGTTTTCCCACTGAAGTAAACCACCAAATAAACCACTCGTCATGTGAGAGCGACTCGTTTCGACTCGCAAAATAGGCCCAATTGGCAGATCCTTCGTGAACAAGTTACGCTCGGCAATCAGCAATACATTTTCAAACTATCACTAGTAAACGGAGGCAAATTATTTTCCTCTATTTCCACTCCTTAAATTCCTCTAGAAAAAGCTTATCTTTGACAGCTAGGCCTATTTTGTCTGAGATCTACAGACCTTGGTTTAAGTCGAGCCTATGGAACTGGGAAAACTTTTCCCAAGAATTCCTGACCGAGCAGTCTTTAGAAAAGCAGTTTATTCTGCGGCCAGTTTTTCGTGACATATAGGTATTCTGAACTCTTTTTTTTAATATTTAGTTTATTGTTCTGCAAAACCCATGGGGGATTACAATCTACATAAAAGATGCGTGATTTTTTTTTATGCCAAAATAAATGATTTTTATAATATTTACCTATGAATTTCTCCATGTTGTTAGAGAGAACTTGCTTGAAATTCATTCTGCTTCACGCAGCGAATAAATCATGAGATAATCGACGACCTATTACAGAGCGCTCTTATAGCAGAAAATCATAAGATATTATAATGGTTTCCGCTATATTACTTGGCTCAGTGTGTGCTACCCCATATGGCATAAAGTCGTTTGGCATAATGTCATTTGGCATAAGATGTTGGATAATCAATGGTCATTTGGCATAAAGGCCATTTGGCATAAAGGCCATTTGACATAATGGCTTTTTGGCATAAGGTCGTTTGGCATAATATGTTGGATAATCAATGGTCATTTGGCGTAAAGGTCATGTGGCATAAAACAAAGAAAAAAAAAATATTACGGTCATATGGTTTAAACACCATTTGGCATAAATATCGGAAAATGATACTCAGCGAAATAAACTTTCGATATTCATGAGATTGCATTACGGTATGTTGTCATAAGAAAACCGTATGAGTTTTATGAAATATAATGATGTTGAAAAAATAAAAATATGGAGCAATCTAGAATCGAACCTTTAACGTTGAGGTTACGGACTCAGTGGCTTGACCACAAGTCTATATCACCGCCTGTGAACAGGAAAGGCAAAAGGCGTACAAGAATACCGCCGGGCAAAAAAAAAATCATTCATAAGTTTCCCTTATGAAATTCAAAAGCATTCTTTATAACTGCATAACTTGGCATAATTTGGACATTAAAAATTCAATAGTCATACAGGTCTTTGGCATAATGGCCATATGGCATGGATTAGCGAACAGTTTAAGGAAGATTATTTGGAACAAAAATCTGTAAATCAACGTTTCATCACAAAAATTTGGCATCAAGACAGTTTGACATAAATACTAGGAAATAAGACCAATTTCTTAGCAATTGACCGAGTAGATTTAGCATTATGGTTTTGGCACATAAATTTCAATTTTTGAGAAAGATAAGTTATTTAGCATAATAATTATATCATAGATTGCAAAATAATTTAAGAAAATGGTAAAGAACAGCCTAATTAATGAAAAAGATCGTATACAATACCTCAAATATTGGCCTATTTGTGAAAATTTCGTTTCAGTCGGTTCGATTCCCAAATAACCAATAAGCATTAACATATGCAGTTAATCAACCCTAAATCTGCATAACAGATGCTACAAGCTTTATATTAGCATTTTATTAGCATCTTGAACAGAGCCTAAAAATATCATATTAAATTCTCAAATTGCACCCTGACTGAGTCAAAATATTAGTCATCACGCACTGTTCCTATCGAACATGAAGTAAACACAAATTTGCCTTCATGAATCTCTTGTGCAAGATGAGTCAACTTATTTTGTGTTGCTTTACTTTGATCATTCATTCGTTCCAGAAAGCAGTGAATGTACGTAAGCGCAAACAACTCATTCAATTTCAACGTTCTACCGTGAAGACGAAAGAACTGTCATTCATTTGGAGAATCAATGAAGTGGAAAAAAAAAACCAAAACTTCTCGAATCGATCCTGCAAACGCCTTTTCTAGAACAAATGCCCCACAAACTCTCTAGCGATTTCGGCCATTTGGCCTTTTGGCTTCCTTTGCCTTCAGCCATGTTCGGGAATATATTGCGTGACTGATAGAACAAAATGAAGAGAGCGAACATTGTACCTACTGAATATTTTTTTAACTCATCGTTCACGACGGGTGTCAACTTTTTCGAGCTCTGATCTTGAATGCTATCTGTTGTAAAGTTGGATTTCAAATGCTATTTAAATGCTTGTAGCCTGTAATAAGCATTTCGAATGCAAAATAGCATTAATGAAGCATTATCGTAGCATTGAGTAAAGCAGCCGAATATTGGGCCAAAAGCGGCATTTATGTTGCATTTAAGGCGACTTAATTGCTTGATAGGCTGCCGTAAAGACGTTTTGAAACTGCTTATTGGTTACCTGGGTTGAATTATGCCAAACAGACCTAAGCAATACATACTTTTAGTCAATCCAAAAATTCACTGTTTAACAGCAGAGAAGAAAACATTCGATTTTCAAATTTCAATTGGAACCCAGATGCTATATTTTGAAGAACAGCTCATTTAAAAGGAGGGAACATTACTATGTATAAAAGTCTATGCCAAATGGTTATTATGCCAAATGACCAATTGGACTCTATGTTATTTCAAGAGTGTTATACCAAATGGTCATTCTGTCAAACGGCATTATGCCAGCTGACCACTTAGCTCAAGTTATTGTTACGCCAAATGGCTTTATGCTAAACGACTTTATGCCAATCGAACTTATGCCAATCGACCTTATGCCATATGGGCCGCCCCCGTGTCTAATAATCACAAAACATGAAATAATGGTAAAACGCCATTAAGCCAAACAACCAATTGGAACACAAATTAATATTCAAATGATCAAATGAAAAATTGTATTATGCCAAACCTGGCAAATAGCTATTAGGTCAATATGCTAAACGATCATTTGTGGAATAATATCTTATGTCAAAAGATCTTATGCCAAATGGGCATTGTCAACTCTTCCATGCGTATAGGAATTACCAGAGTCCATAATTACGCAAAGAGGAATTTTCGGCGCATGTACATTGCAGATGGTCTGCTCGATAGGTAGCCCGTTAGATAGATTTGGATTTACACTTTGCGTGACTCTATATAAGGACTTTAGGAAATCCCATATAACATCGGACAATATTTTAAAGGCACACATTAAAGAAGCAATTGCTTATTTGATTGAAGTACTATTTGTATTCGTGTTGTTCGTTTGGAAAAGGATAAGATGAAAGTTTTTGCTGGGTGGGCAATTCCCGGTTTAAAACACGTTAAAGAAGCTACAAAGGTTTAACATGCCCTACTTTGATCGCTTGTATGGATCGTAAATGTTGGCGGCCTTTTTGGATTCTAGCGACCTTAACCCTAAATTTTAAGTAACTCGGGACTCGGATTAAAATTGTTCTAACTCATGACCCGGAAAATGTCCCGAGGTTCTGATGCATAATCTCAAAAACCAAGTGTTTCAATGCATATTCAGAGATTGTGCGTCATTTCCCGGAATGTATCAATTCCCGGAAAATCATTTCCCTGAAAAGTTATTGTAACTAAACAAACGCTATAATCTTGACCATAATATAAGGTGTGTGAAAGAAAAGCAGATAGTACACTGTTTGTATAATGAGCAAATATTTGCTTGAGGTGGATAGACCAGTGTTTTTGAAAGAACAGTTCATGTTTGAAAGAAGGGTGAATCTCCTATAAATGGTTCTCTCAACAATTGTTCTGTACTTTAGATATAAAAAATGAGAAAATACCTTTTATAGGAGATTTACCCCTTTTTTAAACATGACCTGCTCTTTCAAATATTTTGATGTAAAGAAAAAAAAGGAAAGCTGAATATCACGGGCCTGTTGCTTACTTTTGCAGCATATATAGGGAATAAATAGATCAAATAAATATCATGATTATTATGTTTATAATATAGCATATAGTTATTACCATGAGCTTATATTTATAAAACGAAATTAAATTTTGCATAAATTTATAGACTTTTTTTTAGCTAAATATTTAGTTTTCCGGGATTTGAACTTTCCGGGAAATGTTACATTCCGAGAAACGAATTTCCGGGAAATGACGTACAATCATATTCAGAACATAGCGGAATGATAGGCTCTCTAGCAATCATCCCATTGAAGAAGTTATGGCTGAGACAAAATATTAGGCTTTATTCAATGTAATTCAATCGGGATTTTAGAGAATTCAGTACCAAGGGCTTGTATTAAATAAGTGTTCACACATTTCGGCACATTCGTTTCTGTGTCGCTCATGTGAAAATTATTGCTCGAAATGTTTCCATGAACCTATTGTTAGATTCTCGTAACATCAGCTTCAATGTCACTAGCTCAATTAAAAAAAAATCTCTGTATGTTTAATGTTTATCTGCGAAACATTTGCTCTATCTACGAGTCAGCAAACATAAGAACGTGATATGCCGCTTTACGAGGCTATCTTAACCGATGTGGTGATTCATCCCATCAGACCGTTTAATTTCAGCAAGATTGCATTAGAATGGTTAGTTAATTCATTGTTTCCCCTAACACGACGATTCTCAGGACGTCAGTAACGACGATGATTTGCAATCGATTCTTGAAATGTTGCAAATCAGGATCAATTAAATCAAAAATACGTCAAGACCAACGAAGAACCGTGCCCCTAGAAAACGTAAAACCAAATTAGATAAAGCGAATGCGGTGGGAAGCGGTGACAAACGGATTGGTGGCTGGTAGAGGATCCCCCCCATCTCCGTGGGTGGATGGCAAATTAATTTATGGCACTGGGTAAAGGTAGCACATTATGATGGACCAAAATCTTAAAGATGTATAAGTATATTATAGATAGCTAGCCAGCCGCGCAAGAGGGAGCAAGGAAAGAGATAGAAACGCAAAAGACAGCACCGCGCGCAGGTCAAAGAAATTAAGAAATAAAAAAATAGTAAAAGAAGAGCAAAAATAAAAACAGGAAAAGAAGAAAAATCTCTGCATAAGTACCCTCCGTCCTCCAGTTCTTCAATTTTCTCAAACTCAATCAGAATACTATTTTCACTACTGGAGCTGCTTCTACTTCCGCTACTTTGATGTTCTCGGCTATCCAGCTGATGCTGCTGTTGGTGCTCTACGCTGAAACCTCCTCCCCCTTCGGACGGTACCAGATCCAGCGAGCCGAACTGAGGATTTTCCTCAGCTAGGTTCTGGAAGTACTGCGGAACCTGTTGCTGGATCGCACGTTCGAATGCATCGATGTCGAACGTATTATCGTTGATGCAATCCTGCAGTGTTATCTGATAGCTCATGCTTTTCGGATTCCGTTACCGGATAAGGCACTCTTTGGCACAAGCGAATTAGCTTTGTATACTTTGGGTGGAAAATTTTCACTGATCGCACGAAAATATCGCCATAATGTTATTTTCACCTTTCGCGATGACCGAACCGAATAACACTACACACTGGCTGAAAGCAGAACCACTCGGATTCGCTTCGGCTCGCTGACAGCTGATGAGTGGGTGGATTGCAACGCACTGTGAACGGGTGCGGTAATGTGAACTTGTTGTCTCTATCGTATGTTCGATGTTTATTGGGTGACGAATTGTGACGTAAATTCTGTTAGTATTCCACGCATCAAAGAAATGAAAGAGAAGAAAAATTCTCCGGGCCTCATCTGTTTCGACTCATTGGTTGG
The DNA here is from genome assembly GCA_034211315.2 of Aedes japonicus. Classification (NCBI taxonomy): domain Eukaryota; kingdom Metazoa; phylum Arthropoda; class Insecta; order Diptera; family Culicidae; genus Aedes; species Aedes japonicus. Next base: position 11,105 of record JASCZW010012309.1, read on the forward strand.
GTTGGGGCACAGTATACGACTGTTGTAGTGTTCCGTTTCCATCAGCGGTGAAGTCAGTGACAGTTCTTTGTTTTGGTGTAGGAACGTTCAGGGAAGCAAATGTGCAGTGCAACATAGTGTCCTAAAGCAGAGGTTCTAGGTTGAAAAGTGCAACATTTTTAAAAAAATACGCATAGGAATTTAAGGTAATTCATGGAACGTTCGAGAGATGTTTCGTTGCATGATAATAAGCCTAGCTTTTAGAAATAGTAAAATTTCTCATTTGAATCAAGAAGTTTAAAATTCTGTTGTAATGTGCATGAGCACTTTGTTTACACCAACAACACCACATACACTGGACGGAATTAATTATTTGAATCTGCGATGATGAAAAACAATTCGATATAGAAACCATATTTCTGATTGAAGACATTGTCACTGTTTATGCTATTATTATCGAACCTTTTGCTCGTTTTCAACATATACATTCTACAATAACCAATATTGTTAATGTATGGTGTATAGTTTTTAGATATTTATTTTCGAAATTAATACCAACCATTTGTATACACACATAGAAAATATAACCGAACTCGGTTGAATTTCAACCGAGTTTTCATCTGCTGATGCTGAACGCTCGGTTGTCTGTTCGGTTCAAATAGGAACAACCGAGTTCTCGTTAAATTTTTATTTTCTAGCAAACTCAAATTTACCGAAAAATTCGGTTGTTCCAATCATCAATAACCGAACATCGGTTTACTCAAATATTACCGAACACTCAAACAAACCGACTTTTCTGTTGCAGTTACCAAGCTGGAATTCTGGGTTGAAATAGTTTCGAATTTTATAGTAATAAAATCAGTATTGTCAGTTACATTGTTTATTGAACCGCATCTTCATAATCCTCATCCATTACTAAACGTGCATTCTCCTTTCCTGTTCGTTTCCTGTCATTTTCCTGTTGTTTTTTGTTTTCATTTTCACCTGAAAAAACAACACAGTAGGGAGAATTTTGGCAAAACACGTTTAACGCGCACACGGGAGATAAAATGGCTGTCGATTTTCAGGTCTTATCAAGTCAGCTAAAATAACCGAGTTTTTCGGTACACATAGACAAAGAGAAGTGTTTGACGTTTAAAAATATTCAGCGAATGCTCGGTTCTGTTTACCGAGTTTTCTCGGTTCTCGTGTACCGAACTCTTGAATATCCCTGCTTTACCGTACTGTTCGGTTCATCTTTCATTTTTATCTGTCAAATATATCATATAGTAACCAAAACTCAGCTTTGGTTCTAAAAAGTCACCCGAAAACAGTATATATAAACGATTTATTTGGTTTCTTGTTGGTAACCGATGTGGTTCGGTAGAAAATTAAACAGAGTGTGGTGTTATTTTCTAAGTGTGTATAGAACGAAAATTTTGTTAACGGCAATTGTCATTTCTATGGTAACTGAATCTTAAGTGTTATAAATGTTATTGTTACGTAATAGTTTTAGCTCAATTTTACAAAATACGCTCTGCATTCACACATACTTTTAGTGTTTGTCACATTACCGTTTCTCTTTATGAAGCTTAACCGCTTATTTAGCATAATGATATTTTCCTATTTTATCATCTGGCATATTATTAAAACTACACAGGAGATTGTTAGTGTATAATTGTCAACTTTGAAGGTAATTTTGGCAACAACTACGGAAATGATCATTAACGATAACGGCAATTATCCATGAAAAGTTTGTAAATATACACGTATTTCTTTAGTGAATTATTTGTTAATTTAAACACTGATTTTATAGAAGCGAAGTTTTAGTTTTCTCATTTCTCAAATTAAGTATTATAATTTAATCTGATAGATACTTAACTGTTAAAAGTAAAACAGTTTCATTTAAATAGACAATCACATTCAGTACGGGACAATTATGCGTATAACTGTAGTGTACGAGAGAAAGGTTAAAATTAAATCTTGTTTTCAGGGCAGTGGGAACCAGCACAGGTGAAAAAAATATCCCTTCAGTAAAGACCAGAATATGAGAACACTCAATAGGCACCTAGCTTGCCCTTGTGTTTTTCTTTGACGAACAATTATCGAAACAAAACAAAAATCTAAAACAGAGGTCGGCATGTAAAGTTGTTTGGACTAATTTGGATACGCTAAGGAAGACACACTTTATTTTTAAATCAGCACTTTCTATACGTTGACGTTCACTTGTTTCATTAGAATCATAATATCATCCAATCCAATCCATCCAATTGGAAAGACAAGTCTTTTGACTACTCTATGAGGCTTTAGGCTTGGTTTACCCATCGGCCTAACTCGCAAGTCCCTGAAGCGAATATACAATTCTTGTCTTCCACACGTGACTCTGTAAACCGTTCTATTTTAACTAGAAATTAGAAGAAAAATTAGTATTTTCCATTTAATTCCAATTTTTTTCCGAATGAAGCACGCGTGATCTTTTTTCGCTGCCAAAACCTGTAACCTGAAATTCATAGAACACATAGAACTAGATTTTAAGATACTTTCACATGGCTTCTTATAACTGGTTTTTATGTTCTTTTCAACAAGCTTTCCCCTGCTTTCAAACTTCTAGAAGAACTTCCACAGCTATTAGACGGTTTTCGCGTCAACTCGAACAAATGTTGGCATCACCTTCTCAAATTACAACGAAACTTTCTGGGTGTGTAGATTCTGATGTAGATGACTAGATAAGCCACTTTGCATACTTAGTTTCTTCATTTATTTTTTTCTAGACTGTCTTTTGAAAAGCGCTAAACTTATTTTTTATTGATTTTTTGTCAAATGTGTTTAATAAAAAAATGACTACTCCTACAAAAAAGTGTTGTATGCGTGATTCTCACAAAATAAGTTTCAAGAAAAAAAATATTGGAAAAAATCCAAAATGAGCCCTACACTGAAAAAAAATCATTTAAAAAAATTCAAAGTCGATATTAAAAAAAAAAAACATTTTTGGTTTCGATGAAATTTTGTCTCAAGATAGGTAATTATGTTCCCTACCAACCGTTTATACACTCCCGCTGCACTTTACTCAATTTTTGAGTACAATTGTATGCTATCTCTTTTTCTCTCATGGAAATGTTACTCAATTTTCGTTAAAAAGTGGATCAACTCAATTTTTGAGTAGATCCACTTTTTACGAAAATTGAGTAACATATTCTGTGAGAGAAAAAGAGATAGCATACAATTGTACTCAAAAATTGAGTAAAGTGCAGCGAGAGTGTACATCACAAGATAGGCACTTTTAAATAAACAAAGTTTTTCTAACAAAATTTTTTTCATGTACCATTGATTTTTTTTTTCAGTAAATTTTGTTATCAAAAACTAAACCAGTGAAGGTCATAACCATCCTAGAATCCAATGAAACTCAATTTGTTAGGAGATTTTGTCTTATTTTTTCAATCATTTGGAAGGGTTTTAATGTTTGACTTTTCACTTTTAAATATTCATTTATTTATAATGTCTCATATATACATATTATAATATTTGTCTTGGAGCTATTTTTAAACATGTTCTTTCTCATCAACAAGATCCTTTACCTGGCTCACCATATACATTGGTGCGTTAAACTCTCTTACGATTTTACTTACCGACCAAGACTTAGGGGCTTATTACGGTTTTCACCTTCACTATCACTTTCACTTCACTTACACATCACCTCACTTGTTTTATGCTATTACTGGTATCACCGTGATCAAAAATGAACTGCGTGAGGTGGAAGTGACAGTGAAGTGGAAATCATAGTCGCCCTGAAAAAATCTACGGTTGGCGTCAGGCCATTGACAAGCCTATATCAATAGCAGTGATTGACAGTAGACAGGATGTCCTGGGCCCAAATTGATTTGGGCCCGCTGTCAGCTGTCAAATAGAAGTCTAATAATTTGTTTTGGTTGTTTGTTTTGATGTAAAACACCACAGAAAGCGATCTTTCTGCTTTGTATGACGTGCACAACGAAAAGAAGCAACAACAGACAAAACATAAACGAGCTACAACAAACACAACTTACAATGTTGACATTATTTTGACAGCTGAGCTTGCTGAGATGTTGTCTACGTGAAAAAGTGGTCCATGCCATAGGCCTGGTTGGCGTCACTTTTTTCGGTGGCGTGATGGTATCGTGGCAACCATAACAACACCGAGTTCATTCGAATCGGCACATCGGATGAACTCTTCCATATTTTTTCACTAGGGTGACATTCGTAATAAGGTTACACTTCGTTTTCACCGTGAAGTAAAAACCGTAATAAGCCCCTCCATATTTTTTTACTTGGGTGAGATTCGTAATACGGTTATTTGTTTTCACTTCGTTTTCATCGTGAAGTAAAAACCGTAATAAGCCTCATAGTCTGGTTCAGGATGGAACGACTGCCAAAGTTGCTTGGGACGAACTACATTTTTTTTTCCATAATAACGGATTGACGTGTATGATTGGATTGCTCAGGAAGTAAACTTCGATTCGACTGGACAACTGCCGGAGCGCTGAAGCGTATGTTGATGAGCTTATGTCGGCGGCTAAAGCTTGCGGGAATGGGATTCTAGGTGGACAATTTGTAACTGACTGCTTTGTTGCTAATGGGACTTTCGGATTAATACGAACCCATGATACTGCGTTGACGTCAGACGTGGTTAAAGCAAAAAGACGTCGAGCCAGCAACGGTGGGTTCAGCGGTTCTGTGAAAGATGATACATGCCATAGCTGCAAAAAGAAGAGCCATTATACTTACAGCGAAGTGTCCGTTCAAGCAACAGTCTACGAAGAAAGAAAGCAAGGCGTTGTGCAGTGTATTTGCGGTAGACGATGTGGGCCAGGAAGAATGGTACATTGATTCACAAGTTCGTGCGACAGCCGCAAATGTCACATTCCGCGAGGACGGCGAACATCGGTCTCATGATAGCTGTTGCGAAGGGCCTTGTGAAGCTATAACTCGAAAATGAGCTGGAAGTGCAAGATGTATTAGAGATTCCAGAGCTGGCAACCAACCTTCTTTCCGTAAGCAAGATTTGCCAGAAGGGATTGTCGGTAGTGTTCACCGCTGATGAATGCGAGGTACGCGAGAGTGATGCAAACGTTATCGCTTCGAGAACGTAAGTCGGTGGTCTGTACAAATTGAATCGAAGATCCGACGACTCTTTGCTGGCGGTGAGCACGAAAATTTGGCATAAATGGATGGGACACCTTAACTACCAAAGTCTGCGCAAATTGGCATCAATTGCGGATGTCATCGAGTTGCCAAAAGAAACGGTTCCAGAGTGTATCGCATACATTGAAGGTAAGCATGCTCGTGATCCGTTTCCTTCTAGTTCATCTAGAGCCATTGATGTGTTGAACCTAGTACATTCGGATCTAATCGGTCCGATCAAAGTTCCGTCGCTTGGTGGAAGTTGATTCGCCATGACGTTCATCGATGATGCAACTCGGAAGGTATTCCTTTATTTCCCGGAAAGAAAGAATCAAGCATTTGAAGCATACAAGAAGTTCGAGTCCGTGGCTGAACGTCCAACTAACAGGAAGTTGAAGATTTAAATGACTGATAACGGACAGAGTATGTGAATGGAGCTTTCCGGAGTACTTTCAAGAAGGATGGAGTGTGGTCAGCCACTGAAACTGGTCGGGCAAGCAGATGATTACGCAACCGTGGAATTCATGGAATTGTACACGATCGACCACTCAATCGTGGATGGAGCTGAATTCTTTAATAAAACTGTAGATCTGGATCGTAGTTTGGAAAGCAGCGCAAGTGATTTTGAATCTCTAATAAGAAGACACCGAACCTGCGCTCCGACCGCAAATTAAGAGACCAGCTGAAGAGCAGCAAGAGTTTAGGCGCAGCGGTCGGGAGCGCTGAACTCCAGGCAAGTACAGTGACTTTGTCAGTTATAATTCGTTTACTGGCGATGTTGCTTCCCCACAATCCTCATCAGTAATCAATGATGTTATTGGAATGGTCCCTGATGACCCACAATGCTATGAGAAAGCATTGAGCCGAGCGGATCGTGACCAATAGTTTGCAGCAATGCGTGAGGAAATGAACGTGGGATTTGGCGAGTCTTCCACGAGACCAGAGACCTATTGAGAACAAGTGGGTACTCAAAACAAAACGAAAAGCGGATGGCAATATTGAGAGGTACAAGGTGCGCTTGGTGGTGAAAGGTTGCTCTCAGCGACCAGGTATCGATTATGATGAGTGATTAGGTTTATCCTCCAGTAGTACGCAACTCTAGCATTCGTTACTTATTGGCCGTGTCGGTGAAGCACAACCTGAATATCTTACGAATGGATGCGGTAACGGCTTTCTTACAAGGCAAACTTCAAGACGAGGTAATCTACATGGAGCAACCGGAAGGGTTTGCTGTGGATGAAACGAGCGTTTGTCGGCTACGGAAGCAGTCCAGCCGGGTTTGGAACAATCAGTTGGATGCGGTTTTTAAAGATTTCGGCTGGATCTATAACCTGAACCGAGCGCTCTTCGAGTGTGTTGACGGACTCGAAGCATCGACAGACCACAAAGGCAGGCCTGCGTGGTCGTTCTGAGAAATTTTATCTTTCATGAACATGCTAACAATTTCTTGATTTTTTATTCAGACTTATCTCACGAAAATTTCACGCGAATAATACTACCGTAGTGTTCGTCATACATCGTTTTCACATACACCGCCCGTAGGTGGTCCTAAGCCTACGTCGTTCGAAAACTCCAAATGCCGACAGGTCCACTTAGAGCATTATCTCCGGGTGCCATGGCCATTCCTTTTTTTTTTTTTTTTGAACAAAATTCTATGGAAACGTAACATCGATGTTCTCCACCAATGGATAGTCTCATCTGCTCTAATCTTCTATTTCTAACCAATTACTGTCATTTACACTGACACCTAATTAGTCAAATTGCGAAGCTAGTCATTAATCACACCCAGCTTCCGAAATTTTCAATGAAATCACACAACTGACGCATCCGATTGTGCGGTGACCCGTTGCAATCGAGTTAATTGCTACATCCAGAACTCACCCGGTAGTACGAAATTGATAACAGTGCTTCACGCTTCAGCTCCTTACTACAGTTATAAAGCACTAAACGTAGCCGGAGACGAAAAAAAATAGTTCATATCAAACCCTATTAATTCTCCTGAGTGCTTGTTATCAAAACTTTTCTACGGTTGAAAGCCATTATCAGTGGTAAACAGCAGTTTTATTTCTCTGTCTGTTTATCAAGATTTTGTAGGAAATGTATACTGCCTACTTGACAGCTTATCTCTGCAACTGAGAAATATTGAGCAAACTCACAGATGATAAGACCGGCGAGGAAGTTTAAAAAACTGCAGTCGGCGCTGGTTGGTATTGTTCCCAGTTTGAACTCGGAAAATCAATCGTCCCAGATTTGAATTAATGAAAATGGCACCATACAAGCGACCAACAATCCTTCTCTGAAGCGAAACAAAAAGCATCACAACCTAATCGGCGCGTCTGGTTTGACCGCTGCCACTGTGCGCGCAGTGTTTACTTGCAGTACATCAACTATGTGTTCGGGTGAACGATAAGTGGACATAACCGGCGCGTTCGCGGGCGAGAGTCGACGTCGCGCCATCGTCACAGTCATTGTCAATCAGTTGGCGGTTCTCTCCCGGCAAGTGCGGACGCGAATTCCTGCTTCGTTGTGACTAGTCTGTAGAGTGTTTTGTAGTAGCCTAGTTTTCGTACCGACTCAATTTGCATTTTTCGTGCGTGTTTGCTTTATTCGCTGCTACAGTCAAGTATAGTGTGTTCAAAACTATAGGTGTGATTTGTTGATTGATTACGGCTTAACTTGTTTATCCCTTTGACGACGCCTCTACCAAACTTAGGAAGCAGGAGTTACGATGGCATCAAAGATGAAGAAGGAAAAGATTGGCATCATTGGAAGGTGAGTAGATATGGGATTGTTATTCGACTTTTTGAAACACGTCAAGGAACTATTCATTCAACATCATTTCTAAAACAGAGAAGATTATGTTGGTCAACGTGTGCCATGCAATAGCTACAAGAGATGACTTTCTATCCAAACCCATGCCATGCAAAAACTGGTTTCGTTACATCACTGATCTCAATTTGCTACCCGTTTCACTGCCCCTATTCTCATGTTGTGCTATTGGCATGCCAAGCAAGTTATTTTGTTATTATTGAATCAAAACTTTAGGCAAATATTTTTAAAAGAAACGTATCAATCGTTTACAGTGGACCCCGTCATTAACTGTTTGATTCGATAAGAAAGAGTTACAATGCAAAGTCTTCCCTAACTGCAGAAAAGGCTGCTTAGCTTACTAGGTACTACGCTTTAGTTTAATTACATCTTCTTCTTTATTTCTTAATATTTCAAGCATATTGTTTATCACAATTAGCTTCTTGTCTACTCCTTAATTTAGTGTTCTAAATGCACTTCCACTGTTACTAATTGGGAACTTTCTACAAGTACTAAATTTTTGACGTAGGCTACGTCTTTGATTTCTATACTGGAGAACAATTAAAAAAAAAATCGCATTGCAACCGTCACGAAAAGTGGCCAGGTTTAGAGAATTAATATCGCAGTCGTTTCTCCAAAGATTGCAAAAACGTTGCACCAAACGATCGGAAATCGATCGCGTCGATTGCAAAAGAGGTTGATTTCGGGCCACGAACTATTGAAAAAATCGTAAAAAGTAAGCCTTGTTCTAAAAGGTATATCAATTCAAAGAATATTGCAGTGTACAATCAAAATGGCTTACATTTAGTACACTGAAAATTTATTTTCGTAAATAAGCTTTCACTCGTTTCGTAAACATGGATTTTGTACATAGAACAAATTTGTCGTATATTGTATGAAACATTCATATTGCTTTTTACCTGGTGAAATGCTATCCTTACACCTTTTTGTATAGTGCACGTCATGGATTTCGTAAAGACTAGCCAGTCACTGCTTCTCTATTATCGTACTCCATGCATGTAGGTTTCACTGCTGGGATGGGTGGGGAAAATTTGTTTATCTCAAAATAAAAATTAATGCTCTGTCGAGAGCTATAACGTCATACTCAATAATTGAGTATCTTGTCATGCGTAACCATGGCGTAGAGAGGTCAACCACGGATTAAATGATAGCTCTTTCAAAAAATAAAGGTTTAAATCCCATGCATATCAGACACATTAAAAAAAAGTGCTGGAAATCACCACGTGGAGCGCAGTTTTTTCTCTCAATTACAATTCGAGTCGATAAAGTAGATCTGGCGTTCATGAAACCACCAGAGAGACGTTTCTTTTTATTTTGTAACAAAATATTCGTAGCTCTTTGTACTGCACAATTCACACAGGTTCTTTGTGCGTCCACAAATGCTTCGAGCTTTTGACATTAATTCCGCATGTGCCATTAATTCCGAAGGTAACTTCATAAATAGTACAAATAAGTTTCGTAGCAGAAAACAACGAATTCGTTTGTTAGTTCAACCTTTGATTTCGTATTATACACTAAAATAAATTTTCAGTGTAGCGTAGTCCTACGTCATCACCTCGAACAACCATATGGGCCGGTACTTTGTAGTTTTTCATTTGTATAATTGTGTGACATGTACAGTCTTACCCAGGTAGGTCTGAACGAAAAATTTCGAGTGCTTTGTAGCTGCGCCTTCACCGACTGAGCTAACACAGGATCCACGCCTTTGCGTACTGTGTTCTAATAAGGAATACAAGATTGTATTATTTTCTTAAAGAAAACCTTTTTTTTTTAAATGAATTACACGTTTCAAATCGACTTAATTTTCTCTACAGCATTTCTTTTAGTCAATGCCTCGTAGGAGCACCAGAACTCTCGCTGAATAATTAATATCTAACTATCCCGATATGCAATCGAAAAGTTGTCCTCGGCAAAGTTGAAACCGCATAAATTTGTCCATTTCTTTATATTAGTTATGCTCGTAAGGATGCTTTTCGCAGTATATAATGAAAATATAGGAAATTAGTTCGGTTCCTTAACGCAAATACTTTCAGGGGTGATAGGGGATGATAAAGGGTGTCCACAGTTAAATTGTATCACTTTCAATAAGCTGTAAAATTTCGCCTTTTGGGTTAATCGATTTAATCAAAATTTTGGGTGAAATAATCTCAGCGTGTATTGTTTACATTTCGTGAGTTTCGTTGTGAAATGTGTCGTAGTTTTAAAAATGGAGTCGAAAGAACAGTGAGTGTGCGAGAACATTTTGAACAGGCACTTCGACAACCTACTGCTTTCGCACCGTGCCATCGGAAAGATGGTGAAAATTCCACAGTCTTCAGTGTCTCGTGTCATAAAACGTTTCGGGGAACATACATTAATTGTTATGTTATATATTCTCCGTGCGAGGAGTAACGATTATGATGTAGAAGGAGATGTTCGCTCATCACCATGAGGCACCAAGAGTGAACAACAATGTTTTTGGCTAGAATGAAAGATATGAAGAGAAAGTTTTGATAGTTCCGCTAGTGTGCGGCAGGCTTGGAAATATAACAGATGTTTTTATGAAATTGAGCGAAAAGGGCATGTGTACAGTGGTATTCGAACCAACAGAGTGCACACAATAGATCGCTAGAATAACTATACAAGCCACAGTGGTACATGAGCGTCTTCCAACCGGACATTTTTGCCTGTTGAAGTGGCGGACTTAGTCCGTGCTTCAACCTACCCGCAGTGGGATGTTAGGCAAAAATGTCGTTGGTTCGAATACCACTGTACACATGCCCTTTTCGCTCAATTTCATAAAAACATCTGTTATATTTCAAGCCTGCTGCACACTAGCGGAACTATCAAAACTTTACTCATATCATTTCATTCTAGCCAAAGCATTGTTGTTCACTCTTGGTGCCTCATGGTGATGACGAACATCTCCTTCTACATCAGTTTCGGGGAACGTTTAACTGTCAATCGGAAAAAGGTGAGTGGTAGGATCACAAGCAAGTGGTTGCTGCCTTTAAACGCAAACCAACTGTTCCGTTCGGGATGTCGCGAAAAAGCTGCGCTAGACCAAAAGTTCCGTACAGAAAGCCAAGAAACGAGGCGGGCTCCGTTCATTCAAAGTTCAGAAAGCTCCAAACCGCAATGAAAAACAGAATAGGACAGCTAAAACAAGTGCGGGGAAAGCTGTACACAAAAATGTTGAAACCACACTGCTGCATCATGGACGATGAAACACACGTAAAAGCGGACTTTAAACAAATTCCCGGCAACCAGTATGTGACTGCGAAAGACAAGTACGATGTTCCAGAGTCTCTCAGGAAACGGCAAGTGTCAAAGTTCACCGTGAAATTCATTATTTGGCAGGGGATTTGTTCGTGTGGTAAACGGAGCATGCCTTTCGTGACAACTTCAACTGTAAATAGTCAAGTGTACATGAATGAATGCCTGAAAAAACGACTGCTTCCGTTTCTCAAAACACACAATGTTCCTACAATGTGTTGGCTGGACCTAACCTCTTGTTACTACTCCAAAGATGTTCTGGAGTGGTACAAGACGAATGGTGTCAATTTCGTGCCGAAGGATATTAATCCCCCAAACTCTCCAGAGTTGCAACTGAAAAATATTGGGCTATAAAGAAGGACGAACTGCGTAAGCATCCTGAAGTTGTCACTGCAGAACAGGAATGTTGAAGTTATGGTTGAAAGCGGAAAAAATGTCAGTTCAAGCGTTGTACAAAATCTTATGCGTGGTATTAAGAAGAAAGTTCGGACTTTTGGATTTGGTAAAGAAATACAGTGAAATAAAAATGAGAGACTTGTTTTTGAGGACGAGTTTAAAGTTATGCAAATAAACAGTTTTTTTCTTCTTTAGCATTTCAAGCTTATTGCTTTCACAATTAGCTTATTGCTTGCTCTCAACTTAGTGTTCTAGATGCACTTCCACAGTTATTAATTGAGAGCTTTCGATGCCAGGTACCATTTTTGCATTAGTATCATTGTGTGGCAAGCACAATCATACGCTATATGCCCAGGGAGTCGAGAAACTTTCCTTAACGAAAAATTCCTAGACCAGACCGGGAATCGAACCCAGCCACCTCCAGCATGGTATTGCTTTGTAGCTGTGCCTTTACTGACTGAGCCAAGGGATGGCCCATTAAACTGTGGACACCCTTTATTAGATGAAAAAATTGTTGCACGCATATTGTCAACTCTATGAAGTTATTGAACTTTTAATGTTTTGGTACACGGTAGTCTTAAATTGCCAGTGACTCAAAAATTATGCTACTTAGTAAGATCTCTTCTTCCTCTGAGAGGCCGCTTTGTTTAAACCATCCGATATGTCCCAGTCTTGACACATTCTCTGGAAGAGGTTGTCTGGAGTCGTGCTCTACTCATGTTCTTCGGTTTCCTCAACGTCGCGCGGATTTCGGACTTCAGCGTATCGCCGACCGACCCATCTGGATACCTCCGGAATAAGTCGGTGGGTCCACCGACCTTTGATGAAGTTATTCCATTCCCTCTGCCACTTGACCATTAATACGGCTCTAGTGATCTTACGAATACCTTTCGTGCCTCTTTGTTCGAAGCACTCTACGTTATCTTTTGCCGATTGGCGTCATCCCCGCTAGGACGCAGACTGCGTCGCGAGGCACTGTGCGGTATGCGCTAACCACTTTTAGTTACATTAGACCGTGGGTACTTTCGAGCATACAAGTGGCTCTGAGTACTCAGGGCGGTGGCCCCGCCTTATAACGCTGAGCTGTTCAACATCATGCGGGATAATGCCGATACAGCCATGGAGGATTGGTCGACGTGGCCGATAAAGGACAGCTTATCGTCGATCATAGCCCCAGGTACCTCAGGGACCGTTTTGAGGTGAAGGTGCAGTTACATGAACTACTCGTCGCCCTTTGCTCCGATTTTCTGTTGTTGATCACATTAATCTTCGTTTTAACTTATGTTTTCTGGAGCGACTATGTCGATGGAGTGTGTGGCCGTTAACTCCACATCTTCTATGAAGTCTCCATATACCTCTCGGGTGATGTCGTCCGCGAAGCACGTCGTCATACATCGTGTTCAAGAAAACCGGACCCAGGATTGAAGGCAGCTGGAAATAGCACTATTGAACGCATTTCTCACATACAGAGTGACTACTGTACAGTAGCAAACTCCCCGCCTCTTAGGGAAGGTCCATTAATTATGTCACGCAGTTAGGGAGGGGTTTGGGAAACGTGACGATCCATAAAAAATTAAAGGTCCATACAAAAAGTGTGACAAGGGGAGGGTAACAAAAGTCATTTTTTGCGTGACGTAATTAATGGACGTTCCCTTACGTTAGATAGCCACCTCTGCCGTCTTAGTGACCGACATGGCATCCACCGTGGATTTTCTTTTACGGAAGCAAAACTGATTGTTGGACAGGCTGTGTGTACTCTCCTTCGTGTACTACCTGTTGAGGATTATCCTGGCCAGCATCTTACCCGTCGTATCCAACAAGTTTATTGGTCGGTATGCCGATGGATCGCCCGGTGACTTTCCTGTCTTGGGTAGCAATACGTTGATCTGGCGTTTCCACACGTCCGGGAGAACCCTCGTCCAGGCATCTTTGCATTACCGCCAGAACATTTTGGAAGCCAGCAAAATAATAGCCGTCTTGACGGCCAGGTTCGGTATAACGTCAGACCCTTACCAGGCTTCACCTTTGGCGACTTTCCTATCACAACGAGTTCATCATTCGTATATATATATATTGCATATAAAATAAAATATGACGAAACATGTTTGCAACAATCGTTTTACTGACCATTGATAGCAACTTTAATCCGGGAGTTAGAAATAGATAGCTCTATAGCGGATCCTGCAAACCATTTCAGAATGCCTGGAAAATCACGGATGTAGCGATTGCTATTGATAGGCTGCCTTTTTTCAAGGTAGTCTATGAACAAAATTCCATGCGTATCCAAAAAAAACGGACGCAATAACTTTTCCAGCTGATTGTTGCGATTTTGGCCGTTTTGAGCGAAGTTCACCGGCTGCTGTCCGCTCAGCTGCCTGTCGGATTGACTCAGAAGTGTAGTTATGGATCCATGTTTTGTCCATCGTTACATATCGACGCAAAAAGTCCTTTTTAATTTCGCCAAAACAGCTTCACACAGAATTTGTATTCATCGACTAATTGTTGTTTTAGGTCCACTGTGAGCAAACGCGCCACCCATTTAGAAAACGGCTTTCTCACGAAAAAGTCTAGGGTTTTTTTTTTCATTAGGGCGAATCTACAATTGAGAGATTCTCTCCGGGCCATTCATTACAGCGCCAATAATAAAACTTACGAGACATTCTTTAGTACAGATCAAAACACAACAGTGCTGACTAGCATACTCTACAAATAGTAGAATGAAAAACGTAAAGGTGATTGGTTTATGAATGAAAGAGAGCGAGCCCGGAGAGAATCTCTCAATTGTAGATTCGCCCTAATGAAAAAAAAACCCTAGAAGTGTTCATGCAAAACAAAGCTCACGCGTTCCTTTGAGTTCTTCAAAGTATCAGCTATCTCCTGCAACTTCACGTTATGGTTTGCCAAAACGACTATGTGGACGTTTTAAATGTTTTCCGGTGTAACAACTTCTTTTGGCCGTCCAGAACGTGGCGCATCATCGGTGTCCTTACGACCGTATTTAAACTCAGCATAACAGTCAATGATGGTAAATTTTTTAATTGCAGAGTTTGAATAACAGTTATCAAGCTAAGTTATTGCTTCAATGGTATTTTTTCCCATCAAAAAACAATGTTTAATTAACATGCGAAATCGTGTCTATCCATTTTCATGAAAATCACATGACTGTAGCTTCTGAACTAGTAGTCGGAATGCCGTGAAATTTTAACAGCTATCGGAAGGTCCATTAATTATGTCACGTGGAAGGGGGAGGGGGGGGGGGGGTGTTTAGGAAAACGTGACGATCCATACAAAAAAAAATTGAAGGTCTATACAAAAAACGTGACAAGGGGTTACAAAAAGTCACTTTTTGCGTGACGTAATTAATGGACGTTCCCTATTTATTAAAGGTTGGTACTTTCAAAAAAAAAAAGGTATTTATTTATTTATGCGTGGCATCGCCTGGGTGATAGACTGGGAACTTTTCAGCCGATATGATATTTTTCGGAAGGAAAAAAACTTTTGGAGAATCTTTGAATAAAGTGTATACAACTCAAGGCTCCTTTGAATGTTGAAAAATTGCACATTTATTTTTATTTTTGGCAGAAAACCTGTATTTCATTCAAAAAGTCACGGGCTTGTTGATCCGCCCTCAAAGACGGGCGTTCCGTCGTAACAGACCCGAACGAACCAGAGTTCTTGAATTGGTTACTGAACAGCTTCGCAAACTGGAACTTTTTGCAATAAAGATTGTACTCGAAAAAAAATACAACAGACAAACATGATCGCCAAAAATTCATTTTAAGTTACAGATCAGACATATCACACATATCAGCTATGGTTTTGTAAGGTTGGTTTATTCAATCTCCTCTTCGAGGCTAAATTACCGCACCTTGGACTTAACGTAACCCATCAAATTCTGCGCAACACTTTCGCCATCTTTCTTACACACTTTCATCCACTTTTTCTTCAAATTCTTGTCGTTTTTGAAGACCTTTCTTGTTTTTTGGAGCTTTCCCTTTACAATCGTCCATAATTTTTCTACTGGGCGAAGATCTGAGGAGTTTCGCGAATTTGCCTCCCTCGGTAAAAAAAATAACATCGTTGGCTTCGTACCACTTCATCACCGGTTTCACTTGATGGCACGATGCCAGATCCGACCAAAACAAAGTGTCACAATCCGACACTTTCGTGGGACAGGAGGAAGGGTAGCAGGCGCTTCTGGATGCATTCTTCTTGATATATTCTGCCACAGCCAGTATTTATTGGCAAATTTGTTGACCTTCTTCTTTCGGAACTTCTAGGCGGGATTTGCTGACGAAAAACACCAGGCCGGGGATCTGTTTGGCGTCTGCTTTAATATACATTACGATACATTTCGGCTGCAACAACCACTCGCGATACAGCTTCCTGGCGTGGGATTGGGCCACCCTATTATATTTATTGTTTCGGTTTGACGCCTTCCTTACCTTGAACACATGAAGTCTGGCCCGCTTCATTGTCTACTGGACGAACCAGACGGAAGAATTTACCTTCTTGGCCACGTGCCGAACCATCCTTGCGTTCACGGGGTCAGTTGTCTTCGCTTTTCTTTCGCTGCCAGCTCGCCATTTGGTCGTCTGGGCTCCTTGAACGACTTTACCACACTGGACTGGCCTGGCTTTTTCACGATTTTTTTTTTTGTCGGAGCATTTCTTGCTTGGAAGCCATATCGATAACCACTTGACAGATTGACAGATACACAAATGAAAGTGTTGCATTTTTTTCGAGTACAATCTTTATTTGCTGATATAGGAACATGCATAGGAAGAAAAACCATCAGCATCATTCTTCACATAGAGCGGAGCACTATTTCGGCAGTGGATTAATATCCGTAAATTTTTCGCTATTAGTCAGTCGTATTCAATCCAATCGACTTGATTGTTGATCAGCTCATGCGCGGCTCTTAACATGGCTTGAATCATTCAATATTTGGACACACTGTTGATTTTACTGCGCGCTTTTAGTGGTAGGATCTGGGATGTTTTGACAGTAGTTTGTTTCGAAATGTTTCCTCTTACAGTGCTGAAAAGTTTGTCACGATACATTTTGCTCCAAAAGAGTTTTACTTGATGAAATCCACGAATCGGATTATTATATTGCCAAGCAATTCAATTCTAGCCAAGGCACTGGCATAAGGATTCGTCTGCGAGAAGGATTTCGATCTTTTCGAATAAGTCAAAAAGACGTGCGCGGAGTTTGTACAATCAGGTTCTTATGAAGTACGAACCATGCCTCCTCGTGGACGACGAAATGAACGTGAAGATGAATTATTGGCGGCTTCCCAAACAAAAGTTCTATAAAGCCACTGGTTGAAGTGATGTCCATAGCAAGTTGAAATTTGTTTTTGACGGTAAATTCACAAGAAAGCTTATGATCTGGCAAAATATATGCAGTTGCAGACAAAAAAAAACAGGTTTTCGTAACAAACAAGACTATGGATTGCAAAATGTACTGTACTCCACAATGGACCTGTAAAATTTTAACCTGATTTAACAACCCGTCGCTACACCGGAGAAGTACTACAGTGGTATCGAGACAACGGGTGGATTTCTTCGGAAAGGACGTCAGTCTACCCAACTGCCCTCAATTCCGTTCAACTGAGAAATATTGGGCAGTTGTCAAACAGAAGTTGAAAACAGTGGAAAGGTGGCTCGGGATGGAACAGAGATGTAGAGATGGTGGAACAAAATGGCCGCTCCTGTTAGCCAACAGAGTGTCCAAAATACGATGAGTGGTATTCGAAGAAAAGTTCGAGATTTCATCAAAACCAAATCGGAATAACTGTTTTACTATCTTTTCATTTCAAGTGCTATAAATAACCTTCATTTTGAGTACTCAGCATTTTTTATTTCAGTCGCATAGTTCAAAGATAGATCCGTTTTTGTGTGTCCAGATATTGAATTACTCAAGTGTTAACAGCTAAAAATTTACGGGAATTGGTCCGCTGCCGAAAAAGTGCTTCACCAAAGATAACGAGCGTTAGGAAGAGAAGTATGCCGTGCAGAAAGTTTCAATTTCTTGCTGGTTTCTTCGAATTTGTTCTGTTTAGCTGGATACTATTTCATAGCGTTCATGGAACCTGAAAACTTCTTGCCGAATTTTTCGGTGTAATTGGGTTTCACTGATCAAGGAATCAGCAGTTTCGAGCAGCGTTTGAGCCGTCGGTTTCACAGATTCACCTGTTTGGTGCTTTTTTTTTTGGCGGCTTCTGCTTCCGACGAGTCTGCA